>JZKD02S1551005.1:0-10410 GCA_000966675.3 Picea glauca
GGGGGGGGGGGGAGGAAGCATTGTACATCAGAAAATTCTGAAGTGCTTAGAGAAAATTTAACATTTTTAAAATCCATCCAAAAAAAGTTATGTGTCTCAACAAAATTATTGATAACAGATTTCAATTTTGTTAATCCCATTTTTTTGGGCTACCAAATGTTTTCAAACAATTTTTTTATTTTTTTAAGTTTTTTTTTTTTTAAATTCAAGAATACAATAAAACTTTTGATTGAGTAGTTGGAAAATACCTTTTTGAAATGGAATTTTCTTACTAGAGTATTAACATTTCCAAGAAGTGCACATGGGCTTTATGGATACCTTCCTTGTAATTGTTTTTTTTTAACAATAATTGTTAAAATTTGATAGTAAAAGGGGTTGTGGTTGAATCATATAATGTGAAAATAGAAAACTGATATAAATATATTGGCTTTCAAAGTCTACATTATATCATTTTTATCCAAAATTTTCCTATGCTCCTTGTTCTAACCCAACAAAAAATATGTTTGCAATTATATTGCCTTACACATTGATATAGTAAAATGATAAACTGACAAAACATAGATTACTAAATAAAATAAACCACCTGGAAATCCATGGTTGATTCCTCAATGCATGTACTACCTTTCACTTAATTTGAAGACTTCTAAGTTTCTAATAGGGGATTCCATCTCCATGTCCATTTGCTTGACAAGTGATTCCTCAAAGACCTGAAAAAAATTAACTTGCCAGTCTTTTTGGACTCAGAAGTCAAAGGAGGTGGAGGGAAAACTACTTCCCATGAGAGTTGCAAGTGGGATATTACCATGTGAACCAAAGAACTTATCTCCTCCATCTTCACCTCAAACTCCAGATATTGTTGGCGAGAGATGACTATATATATAGAGAATTCCTTCTTTGATTCTCCAAGTTCTAGCAATTATGTTGTCATTTGCATGGCACAATTGTCTCCAACCCTATTATCCACCTTCAACTTGTGGTCCAATTCATCTTGCCAATGACTCCATTTGATAGTAGAGAAAACCATAGTGCTTTGTTCCTTGATCATCTCTCTCTTGTGGTGCCTCAAACTATTTTGTACCTCCTTTAGATCACATAGAGAACAACTATGGTTTTTGCAGTGGAAAGGACTCATGTTTGTAAAGTGCAGAGAACATTGGGCCAAAGGGATACTTCTTACACTCCATGAAAGACCAACCGCATGATCCCAAATGCATTTTGATCCTTCTTATGGAGAGTTTGAGATGAGGATCAATTTGAATTGCATCCAACAAATCAAACATTCCTCTTTAATAACCCACACACATGCACCCACCTTAGCATTGTACATTCTATAACTATAAACTTCGCAAAGGAAAACACAACTAGAGATGTGGATTGGATATTTGATTCTTTAATTCCATTGAATCAATTATTGAGACCCTTTCTTAGGAGATGCTTTATCATAAATATCATAAGGTTATGGAAAGGATGCAAAGGATTGTGCCACCCATTTATCAATAGAAATCCTACTTGCATCCTTATTGTATTGTTGATTGGACACCTTGTTTTTCCTTTGCAACACTTGGAAATAGGGAACCTTCACAAAGAATTGGCTTAATCCTAATTTTTTTGGATGATACACAAAATATTGATGCTTCTTGTATGACATTGATGCATTAAATATCTAATGATGATGGTAGAATCGCCAATTACTGTGATTTGAGACACTCCTTTCTCTTTCAAAAGGTTAAGGCCTTGATATACAACCTGTCTGGCTTTTGTATTAATGATTTTAATTACCTGAAAACACTAAATTGTCAAACCAGGGTAAGTAAACTTAGAGCTGCTACACTATATGTGCTGGTAAGATTCTAATTTCTACCTAAATGTTATTCTAAGAAGAAAACATAAACTTACTCTTATAAATTGAATCCTAATGATTATCTTAAAACTGATCATATCTTGTTTAATTAATCAATGGAAATAATTCAAAGTTAATCAAATGAATTTCTATTCCTAATCCAAAGAAATCACCCAATGCCATCTACCATTAACTAAACACCTAATCATCAAAACATCTACCTTGACCATATAAGAAAGAAAATTTAAAAACCTTCTATTCAATCTAAATACCAAGTAATTCTAAATCTAATAAAAGTGAAACTAATCAATGTCCTTCTTTACCCTACAAATATCATAAGCTTCCTTTAACCAAACCACAAGTGAACTACCCTAAAAATAGAGTAAATCTGAGTTCAAACTAACTTCAAATCATGATTAAACTAGAAACTTGAAAACAGAGTAAATCTAAACTAATTTAAGAGAGTTTAATCAACAATTGAATTATTCATCAAATTCCACAACTGGAAAACAACTCATTCTAATATTCAATGATCTACGAGATAATACCAAACTAAGAATGAACTAAACGAAAATGATTCAAGTCAGAAATTAACAAAACAATTTCAAGTTAAAAATAATTCACACACAGATTCTAAAATTGGAAACAAACTAACTATACTATAGAAAAGGGAAAGTGAATTGAACCTGTTGGCGGGCCCAACCAAAAGGTGAAATCGCTCTAAAATGAAACTAGAACTAAATCAAATCACTTCATGCGTAACTGTATCATTCCTCATGCTCCATAATTTAAAAATTAACTCAAGTCATTAACAAAAAAGATGATATAACACTTAGTTTAGAAATTGTATTATCAACAATATCACATAACATAACATGTTTCTTGAGAGAGCGATCTGAGTTTATATAGATCCTCCCTATATCTACAATCGTGAATCCCAAAAATAGACTTGGACATAGGTACATTAATTGAGCGAATCTTAGATCCGAAAATGACTCAAAGTTTGTTAAAACTAAGTTCACAGCTTCATGACACGAAGTGTCAAGAAGCGTGAACTATGAAATAGAGATAAGCATAATAACAAATGGTTCTATAATTCCACTTTGAGTCATCACATTCTATTCTTTTGAGATTAATTCGAGATTTGAAATCTGAACTATAACTCGATCAATCATATGAATCAGAACTGTCATTCCAATCTGGCAATATCGTGCAAATCTTTGACATCTCCACTAAGTGCAAGCCGGCACTTGGTACTGATAAATCTGTTTCAAGGAAACAAGTACCAAACTCATGCAATGTTAGTATCAATATTAGTTTAAAGTATCAAAATACAATAAAAATAACTTAAATCATATGAATACCTTGAATAGCTCCATTTAGGGAAAAATGATGTGAAATGTATCAAGGTAAGGCCAGAAAGGAATGATATTGGATATGGAATGGGGGCATATCTGGCATAGTATATGCAAAAATATGGTCAAAATTGGAGACTAACAGTTTCCCCCAAGATGAAGACTTTGCCTGTCCTCAGGCAACAAAAAGTCAAAAACTAAGATTCATCAGAGTGTTGCAGCAGCTGCAACAAACTTTTGCAATCGCTCATGCTTCTTTATGTTTCTAATTTCCTTCTTAAGAACCCGATTAATGGTAATGTGCTTCCTGGAAATCCTATGCAATCTCTTATTCTTCTGCAAAAGAGATCTATTTTTCCGTTTTAATCACTCGATCTTTTCCAAGAAGTGAGCTTGCCTGAGCTTCATAAGTTCATTTTATGTTTTTATATGCTGATCCAGTATGGCATATTCATGTAACTTTTCTTTTAACCCGTGATTCCTGTTTTCCAATCTGACAACCATTGGTCGCAAAAATCTACTAGAAGAGATTTCACAATAAGATTTGAATGTATTACAATGACCTTGTTGTGTTTGAGGGTTGGATTCATGAGTGAACTCATCGGGTACTTGAACAGGGGTATCAACTGGGCTGGATTCATGAGTGAACTCATCAGGTACTTGAACAGGGGTATCGACTGGTATCTCAACTGGTTTGTCCTATGCAATTTCTTCTGGCACATTCTCTTGTTGATTGACTTCACGAACCTTTCTAATCAATTGAGAGAGAGTCCATGTCATCTCGGAATATTCTGGAGCATCCTCATGATCAGTCATACTTTTCATTTTTCCTATAATGTATAACTAGGCACAGAGTTATCCATATTTGAAAATGTGCATTTACGTGTAGGGTTCCTTCTAGGTTTGACGATTAACTCCTCGAGCTCTTCCACATCAATAACATTTTCAGCAGTCGGAGAAGAAATCTGAGCTTCAATATTTACATCTATATGGACAATATTTTCTACTTTTCACGGCTAGTTTCCACACCATCAGGACTATGGACATCAAACGAGTGTTTAGTGATAGGATTATCATCATTGGCCTCAATATTACAATCTGGTGTATAATCAGGATCATTACAGACTTTGGCTAGGGTTTTAACAACTTTCTTCTTAGAACTCGACTTCTTCTGTGTATTAATTGACTCAAGGGTTTTATCCTTAGAATTTTTAGAAGCTAGGGTTTTTATAACAAACATATCCCAGAATTCTTGTTTGTGGGATAATGCGATCTTAACCAAAATTTTTACAAGACCAAAATGAAATAGACTACCCCTAAAATCTTTTACTTTGCGAACTTGTTCTGACATTCTCTTCAAACTTTTCAATAGAAAATAAGGGATGTTCACCAGATGGTTACCTTTAAAATGCAGTAAGAGTCGAGCATGACAGGGGAACACAATCATGTACCAACCTTCACAGGTGAGGTAGCGTTGAAGTATGGATAGCATCTGAGCCCATTTCGGTTTCAACCACAACCTCGAGGTGCCTTCTGACCATTGTAATTTTTGATACTGGGGTTGCAGGAGCTGTGTGCAGAGCTTTTTGTCTACTAGTTGTCCCTTCGTCCATTTCTGACCAGTACTTGGTAATTGTATTGCTTCAGAAATGAATTACTCCATGAATTCAAATTCCAACTCACCTACTTTAGCCACTCCACCATGAAAGTGCATAGTGAATTGAAGTGTAATCTTATCATCATACTCATCAAATTTCTTAAAGAACGGCTCCCATCAAACCTTCTAAAATATGTGCTTGGTGGCTTCATACTCAGGAAGAGCCTCCAAATTTGCATAAGTCTCGGGTTCATGGCAATTCACCACCATGATGCTACTTAGTATAACAGGAAAGGTTCAAAGGTAAGCAAAGTAATTAGATGAGGGCAACAAAGGAGTAGATTATTATGTATGAAATAGGCTGTGTAAGGTATTATGGAAAGATGTTTTCAGTGTCGTGAGGATTAGTCGCATGTAAAGGAATGATGACGGTCACACATCTTTGTTAAAATATCATTTCACATGAGTCGTGTCAAATTCATCCATTATAATGTAGTTCATTCTTCATGACACAAAGTGTAAAGAATAATTGAACTTAGCATTTAAGTATAGAGTATAGAAATGATGAATTAACACACGAGGAAAAAATGACATGGAGTATCGAGGTAGTCATAGTTCAAGTTATTAATATGTATTTTAATAAATTAAACTAACATGAAACTATACTTACCTGAGCTCGATTACTTACTCCCTGTTATGTTGTGTTTTCTTACTGCATAAATTTTGAAACAAATTTTGAATCTGGAGAACGCCAAAGATGTAAATGGAATCTGTGCTGCTGATAGCCACTGTGATTGATTTGTGTTTCCTGGGACTGACTAATTTTGTCTGGTACTAACTGGTACTGAGAAAATAAACCGACATTTGCAAAGAAATCTGAACCAAAAATAACTGCAACGAAGACATATTGAACAAGATAGAAAACAAGCCATCTGTCGAGCTTCAAGCTGTGTACTTGGAAACTACTGTAGCTGGGAAAGTGCAACAAAACCTTGCTGAGATATAAAAGATTTCTTGTTTTTGAAGCAAATTAACTGTTGTCTATCCCTGAACCTATCTCCTATTTATTCCTGAAAGGAATCAACCAAAATTATTTCTTCTACAACAACTTCAAAGCTTTAACCCATGGTACAATTCTTATTTCTGTGAACAAATGTTCTAAAGTCAAACACAAAAATAAATCATTGGATTACCGACCATTAATGAATGTCGTTAACCAATGGGAGATGAACCACCATTGATGTCAATGGGCCTCAAGGTACCTATGGTACATCCTAACAGGTACAAATAAAGGTTTTGGTGTCGAGTCACCTGTAGGATCTATCAACCAAGAGACATTGATGTATTCCCATGGTTGTTAGCAAGGAAATCTACCATTAAGGCATGCAGATTCTAGGGTACTAAATAGTCTCTAATCTAAACTCCAGATAAGGAGTTGATGTCGATGGAGTGAGACTTTTTAGAAGGTGGACCTTAATGTATCCCACATCATCCAACGCGAGTGCAAATATAAATTTTGCAGAAAATGATTTTGGTGGAACAATAATTACTTACTTGTAGATTTTACGAGCCCAAGTTAGTATAAGCTCGTTGCTTTATCATGTTTTGAGAGTCTGAGAAAATGCTAAAAGAAAAATCTAGGGGGGCTTTCTTTCCCATCATAATCTATCAGGCCTGGTAAAGAATAATCATATCCTTGATAAATGCCCCTTTCATAATTTAATGAGCAATTCAAAGGGAGCAAACAAGCTCAAATTTATTAATTTTAAAACAAGACAGTATATAGTAATGAGATTTTTTCGCAAAATAAAATGATGTTACCTTCTTACCTGTTGCAAAAAGTGACGAAATTCAATTCTGTACTTGCTTCAAAAATACTATAAAACTGAAAACAATATGTCAACATATCCAAAAACTAAAAAAAATAAAAAATTATATTTATTTTTATTTTTATTATTTACAAAATTCTGAAACAAAAGTTGATCAAGGATTAGTAGGAAGAGAAGACTCTTCTCCTACTATTTTTATTTCTAGTTGTTTAGACATTTCCTGTAGAAAATCATCTCTAGACAAGGGTTTGTGATATACTTTTAATTGATGTCCATTTACTACAAAGGAATTTTGAGAATCATCTATGGTCTTGATTCTAACAGATCCATTATCAAAAATAGTTTCCACTTCATAAGGTCCCAGCCATTGTGTCGTAAGTTTTCCTTTAAAATTTTTATATTTGGAATCAAATAGCAATGACCAATCCCCTGGTTGAAGGGTGTTAAATCCCACCTCTCTGGATTCCTTTTGACAGAATAACTATCTCCTATTGGCTCTTTTGAGGATCCTATTACCTCTGATTCAACAATTGTAGTTGTTACTTGTGAAACTGTAGTGTCAAGGTTCCCGAAAATAGCTTGCACTTTTTCTGGATTAACTATGTCGACCATGTTTGGATCACCAGGAATTTGAATTTGTCGGTATGTAGTGTTTCCTAGTTTTGGAGGGGAAATGATAAATGGTTTAAGTTCTTCTCATATGGTATTATCCCCTTCTAACCCAATTTCAGTTTGTTTTATTCCTAATTCTATGTTTTTCTCTATGGTTTCCTCAGCCAGAGTTCCAGTCTTAGTTTCTATTGCTTTTTGGGTGGAGGTTTCTTCTTTTTGTTGTTTCGAGTTTCCCCTAAATCTACCTCTATGATCTCTATTTCTCATGAAAACATACTAAATAAAATAAAGACTAAGATTGAGTTTCGGAGGAGCCTGTGATAACAGATGCGTAGGTTCTTACCCCTCGTCTTACAACTCCTCTTTCGTCAACCTGCTAAACATACCACACCAAACCAAATGCATTTAAAAATAACCAAATCAATTATCTAACTTACCTTCTAAACAACTCCCCAGTAATGGCACCAAAAATGTCAGGCTTTTGTATTAATGATTTTAATTACCTGAAAACACTAAATTGTCAAACCAGGGTAAGTAAACTTAGAGCTTCTACACTATATGTGATGGTAAGATTCTAATTTCTACCTAAATTTTATTCTAAGAAGAAAACATAAACTTACTCTTATAAATTGAATCCCAATGAATATCTTAAAACTGATCATATCTTGTCTAATTAATCAATGGAAATAATTCTAATTTAATCAAATGTATTTCTATTCCTAATCCAAAGAAATAATCCAATGTTATCTACCATTAACTAAACACCTAATCATCAAGACATCTACCTTGACCATACAAGAAAGAACATTTAAAAACCTTCTATTCAATCTAAATACCAAGCAATTCTAAATCTAATAAAATTGAAACTAATCAATGTCCTTCTTTACCCTACAAATATCGGAAGCTTCCTTTAACCAAACTACAAATGAACTACCCTAAAAACAGAGTAAATATGAGTTCAAACTAACTTCAAATCATGATTAAACTAGAAACTTGAAAACATAGTAAATCTAAACTAATTTAAGAGAGTTTAATCAGCAATTGGATTATTCATCAAATTCCACAATTGGAAAACAACTCATTCTAATATTCAATGATCTACAAGATAATACCAAACTAAGAATGAACTAAACGAAAATGATTCAAGTCAGAAATTAATAAAACAGTTTCAAGTTAAAAATAATTCACACGCAGATTCTAAAACTTGAAACGAACTAACTATACTATAGAAAAGGGAAAGCGAATTGAACCTGTTGGTGGGCCCAACCAAAAGGTGCAATCGCTCTAAAATGAAACCAGAACTAAATCAAATCACTTCATGCATAACTGTATCATTCCTCATGCTCCATAATTCAAAAATTAACTCAAGTCATTAACAGAAAAGATGATATAATGCACAGTTCAGAAATTGTATTATCAACAATATCACATAACATAACATGTTTCTTGAGAGAGTGATCCGAGTTTATATAGATCCTCCCTATATCTACAATTGTGAATCCCAAAAATAGACTTGGACATAAGAACATTAATTGAGTGAATCTTAGATCTGAAAATGACTCAAAATTTGTTAAAACTAAGTTCATAGTTTCATGACACGAATTGTCAAGAAGTGTGAACTATGAAATAGAGATAAGCATAATAACAAACGGTTCTATAATTCCACTTTGAGTCATTACATTATGTTCTTTCAAGATTAATTCAAGATTTGAAATATGAACTATAACTCGATCAATCATATGAATCAAAACTGCCATTCCAATCTGGCAATATTGTTCAAATCTTTGACATCTCCACTAAGTGCAAGCCGATACTTGGTACTAATAAATCTGCTTCAAGGAAACAAGTACCTAACTCATGCAATGTTAGTATCAATATCAGTTTAAAGTATCAAAATACATTAAAAATAACTTAAATCATAGGAATACCTTGAATAGCTCCATTTAGGGAAAAATTATGTGAAATGTATCAAGGTAAGGCCAGAAAGGAATGATACTGGATATGGAATGGGGGTATATCTGGAATAATATAGGCAAAAATATGGTCAAAATTGGAGACTAACACAACCCAAGCCTCAACTTCATTATTTGTTGATGTGCTTGAGCCCTAGGTGAATTCAATTTCATTTTTTCCTTCGAGGTTGAGAATACACCCCCTTGTACCTGCCACCCTACCCCTATAATTCTTACCCTTGTGTTGCCTACTTAGTTGCAAGGTTACTAGAAAACAAAGTGGCCTATTGTTTATACCTTATCATTTTTGTCTTTGTGTTTCCTTCTTAATTGCAAGGTTACTAAAAATAAAGTTGTGCATCCTTTGTTAGAAGATTTAATCTACATTAATATAATGATCTAGCTACCATGGTAGGTCAAATCTATGTCAATGAGGTGTCAATAACAAATTCGACAAGGGTGATACCATTGGCATTATCCCTTGATTTTCTCCCCTCCTTGTCATTGTTGGAGCTCTTCAAAGAGACTCTATAAGGATGTACGACCTAGAGATAGGCTATAGATTTATTTGATTTCCCTTGAAGAGGGGAAGAAATCAATTAGTCTTTCATCAATTACAATTGAAAAACATTTTAGAAATATTGTCTTTGGGTGGCTCTAAGTATTGTTGTCAAAAATCAACCTTTTGAGAGTATCCAATTACTTTTCAATATGTATTTGATATGTCTAGTCAATAATAAATGATTTTATTCTTCCAATCATGGTTTTATGAAAATTTTCTTGAGCTAACATAACATTATTTTCCAATTATTTATCTTGTGAAAAGCCTAGTTATCCTTTGGAGTTTAATACAAGAAGAGGTGTTTTGGGAATGTTGTGATCACTTTTTCATATTTTATAGGTTGTGTTATATGACAATTGGAAAAAATCTATCCAAGGAATTTGTATTTACTAGTTTCCTTACTGGAATCAAGGAAATAATTGTAGAGCTTTAAAGGTTACCCAAAATTTTACATAGTCTTATTGCTTCCAAAACTACCTATAGAGAATATTTATTTGTGATATCTCAAGCTAACTTAAAATTTGTTTTCAAAATCTATTGTAAATTGAGATTACAACTGGCATGACTCTTCTGGTAAGAAATAGTTTCATTGGCTTACTATTTTTGTAAGAAATAGTTTCTGGTATGCATCTTGCCCCTCTGTTTTTGTTAGTGAAGTCTTAA
>JZKD02S1551016.1:0-10410 GCA_000966675.3 Picea glauca
AGAAAGTAAATCCATGTTTTTCTTGTGAAATCATCAATAAATGTAAGAAAGTAGGTACTACCTCCTATAGATGGTATTTGCATTGGTCCACAGATATATGAATGTACAATTTTCAATGGAGCTTTTGATCTAAATGGCTTGCCAATTGGAAATGACTCTCTATGTTTCTTTCCAAAGATGCAGCCTTCACATATTCTTTCTGGATTTTCAATCAATGGAAAACCTTTCACCATATCCTTTGTATGCCATAGCTTCAGACCTCCAAAGTTTAAATGTCCAAATTTCAAATGGCACAGCTAGGAATCATCATGTACTTCATATTGGAATGCTTCATGTAACTCTGCGCCACTATCTTCTTCTTTCTTGAAACTGTGTGCACTATCTTTTCCTTCCTTGAAACAACACGCACTTACTTCTTTGCTTTCTACTTTAAATGCAGTGTCATAGTTCACATATTTTTCTTCATAGACAACTTGCACTATTTTTCTCTTCATGGTTGGCTTCAATGTTAATGGAAAAATTTTGTTACTTGTCATTTGAATTCTTGTAATAAGATGATTGCTTGGATATCTATCCAAAATCAAAAAATTATTATCTTCCATGTGGATTCTATTCCCTTTTTGTAATAGTTGTCATGTGCTCATCAAATTATGTTTTAGGCCAACAACATAATATATATCAGGCAAAACTTTTTTCTCCCCCTATTTAGTTAAGATGTCAATACTTCCTTTACCTAAGACAATGACTTGGATATTTGTTCGATGTGTAACTTTAGTTTGAACTGATTTATCCAAACTAGAAAACAGTTCTAAGTTTCCTGTCATGTGATTATTGCATCATGAGCCTAAATACCATATGTCACATGGACTTTCTTGAGCAACATTTCATTCAAATGATGATACTATATGAATTACTTCAATGTGCACCATAAACATAGGACTTGAGGGAGTATTTGCATTGTTTGAATGATATTGACTTTGCTTGTTCTGATTATATTATCTCTTCCTGCATTCATATGCATAATGTTCATACTTTTTACAGTAATGGCACTGAATATTTGATTTATCAAATATCTAACCACTTGACTGACTGGTATTTTGATTTTTACCTCTACCACCAGTATTTGTAGGACTATTACTGCATCCACCTCTAGCAAAACTCTTTCCTCTGCCTCTAGATTTAGCTATCCCCCTTCCTCTTCCACAACTTATAGATGACTGCATGGAAAATTCATTTTCTAATGACATATTTGATCTATTCAATATGTGTTCATGATTAATGAGGGAGGCTTGTAGCTCATCTAGACTAAATGGACTTAGGTCTTTGTTCTCTTCCAAAGTCACAACAAGAGCATCAAATTTATGAATAAGACTCATAAGTACCTTCTCAACAACCTTTATATCCTCTATGGTTTCTCCATGAGACTTAATCCGATTTATTAGGACAATAACATGGGTGTAAAAAGATTCTACTGAAATTGTGTCTTTCATTGATAGAGTTTCAAAATCTCTTCTAAGAATTTGTAATTTTGAAGTCTTGACTTTGTCCATATCTTGATAAGAAGTTTTTAATATGTCTCATGATTCATTAGCTTGCTTCGTTGATGCTACTCTTGGAAGTATGCTCTCATGCATGGCTTAATGTATGCAAAACATTGTTTTTCCATCCTTCTTCCTTTGATATTTCAAGGCATCCTCCCCATATTGTGTGAGAGAATTGTATGTTGTCTGATATGCTAGTTCCACATAGCCATTTTGAACTATCTCCAATACATTTTGTCCCCGAAATAATTCCTTCATGGTCAAGGACCATAACTCATAATTTTTGAAGCCATGATTTCACCTTAAAAGAAAATTGCTACTCTTGAAATCTACTCTGATAAACATGCTTGAATACTTGATCTCAGATCTACAATGCACATAATTTTCAGAGCTCAACGTAGTAATAAAGACCGTGCCATTAAATTCTTCATCGATGAGCTCTCAGGACTTACCGCATAGTTTCAAAACCACGTTGTAAACTATGTGCTATGATGATAACACTTAACAAAGTAATTTCTTAAATAAAATTAGCATTGTGCTACACTGAGTACATAGTCTCACGTGTATACTTTTAGTGCAGATTCAAGAACATATAAAGCTAACTTAATCTTGCACAGAAAAAGAGAGAATGTGTTTTCAAAGTGTTTGAATGCAACAAAACTCAAAAATACGCATAAGTATATTAACATACATATACATGATATATTACCAACTTGAATATTGAGCGTGATTACAGATTGAGAAACTGTGTAGAGATTTGTGATCCAGGTGGATATCAGTGCCACCCACCTTTTCCAACTGGCTCAAAATAGTTTTCTAGCAATTTTGGTAATTTATTATTTTTAGCATTTTTTCGAGACCTGAACTTCCGGAGCCGTTTTGAGGCCCTAAACGATGCTTTTTGAGAAAATGGGGAGCAACATGAAAGTTTGTTTGGGAAGTTACTTTGTATTCCTCGGATAGATATTTCCAATGGGCTATCGTGTGCCTAAAATGGAGATCGTATGAAAAAGTTATGACCTCGAGAAGTTGATGTACTAACTTACCCAAGCGGGGCCCACATGACTTTTGGCACTTCATCTCCTAGGGTTAGGTTTTTGGATGTCTAGGGTTTTTGACATTCTTGTTTATTGTAAAAGGCCTTCAGAGCCTCATTGTAACCATATTCTTGTGAATGAGCATAGTCATCAGATCTCTTCTCAGAGATAAGCCGCCACCATTCTAGCAATCTTGTTTTTTGCTGCATTTTACAGTTTCAGCTTATTTCCTTATTGAATAGAAAACCAATTTTACTGTATCTCTATTATTCTATGTTAAGCATCTATTAATAATCTGTACTCATTTCGTTATGCTCATAAAATCTGGATCAATGGTATCATAGCGGTATGCTCCTTGTCATCTTAATGCATGTCCCCCACAAGGTCGGAGTACAAAGAATTCGGTCTCGAGCTTGTTTCTCTTGAGGAGAAAAAATCTCGCATGCCCAAGCGACCTCTCATGTCAGGAGAAAAGAAAGATGGCGGGACAAGAGATCCTTTCAAAATGTTGCTTGAGGAAGCCCTCACGCAACAAAAGAACGAGATGATGGATAGTTTCACACAAATCCTTCGGTGGCTACCAACAGGGGATGCATCTTCTTCGAGCGGAGGCGTCACCCCCTTCAAGGTACAAATCAACTTTGATATTCATGTATTTGAAGGTCATATAGACGCAGATGTTGTAGACAAGTGGTTGAATCTACTAGAAGGGTATTTTTCTATCCATAACTTTTTCGAAAAGAGAAAAGATTACTTTTGCGCTCCTCAAAGCCATTCCCCATGTCAAAGATTGGTGGGAAACTTTCTGTGAAAAAAAGGAAACATAGGAACCCTCATTATTTACAGTCACGACCACCTGGGAATCCTTCAGGGATGCTATTAAGGAACAATACTACCCTGTCAGAATTTATGACGACTTGTATACCAAGTGGACCACACTATGGAAAGAAAGAGACCAAACAGTGCCAAAGTTCACAAATATCTTCCATACCTTGTGCACCAAGCTGGGTATCAAATATTTAGAGTGACATCTGGTGCTCAAGTATCGTGGTGCTATGGATAGATACATACAGACCGAAATGTAATTTCTAGACATCTCGTCTTTTGGCACGGCCTACCGATATGTCATCAAAATAGAGCAGAAGCTCAAAAAAAAGACGCGACAATTTGGTCCTAGGAATCCCTCACAACAAAATCCAGGAAAGGGTGGCCCCAACCCATAGAACAAAGGATAGAGAAAAGATGGACAGTATTAGGACAACCAGTCCAATCCGCAAGAAATGAAGGACACCAAAAATACAAAGAAAGATACCGGGAAGTGGTGTGACTTCCATAAAATCCCTTGGCATAACACTATTGATTGCCGCTCAAAGCCGTGGTTGGTGGCCAAGGTGAAATCCTCTGAATCAGATGTGGGCTCTAACTCTGATTCAGAACTAGAGAGGGGAAGATGGATCATTGACGTGGAACCCAGTGCCACCATTTCTACCACCAAGCTCCAGACTGGTGAACCAGACGAGCCAGAGGAAGGAGAGCGCCTCTTCCATTCACAGATGTGGGTAAATGGCACCCCACTGCACTTCATCGTTGATATCAATAACCAGAAGAACCTCATCTTAGCAGAGGTCATCAAGCAGCTGACCCTGCTGACAATGTCGCACCCACAACCCTACACCATTGGATGGCTCCGCCAAGGAAACAATCTTCGGGTCAACCAACAGTGATGATTGTCGTACGACATAAAGCCCTTCAAAGATGAGGTATTGTGTGATGTTGCTCTTCTCGAAGTTTGTGATGTTCTTTTGGGCCAACCTTATTTATGGAAACGTCATGTTGTATATGAGTCTAAGCCTCGTAGTGTTATTATTACTTTGAACAAGAAATTGTACAGGATACCCGAGGCAGTCCCACCTAATGCTATTTCCTTGATATTTGCTAAGAAATGCAGGAAGGTCATCTCTCAGACGGGGAATTTTGTCTTCTTCGTGATTCTCTCTCAGAATGAGTGAAAGATCACAGCCACATCCAGGGTCTCTGCGGCTGACCTCTCCACACAGCAAAAGCAAGTAGATAAGTTCGTGGAAGAATACTAGGATATCTTCAACTCACCTACCAGGGTACCTATACACTGTCAGGTCAAGCACCCCATCAATATGACCCCTGACGCACCGTTTCCCAAAGGGCTAGTCTATCGTCGCTCTTTGTTAGAGAATGAGGAGATCAAGTGACCGATCCAAGAACTGCTCCACAAGGGGCACATCCATCTGAGCTCATCACCTTGCGGCAGCCCAATCGTGTTGGTACAAAATAAATATGGAACCTGATGACTCTGCATTGATTACTGGGCTTTGAATAAAATCACAGTCAGAAATCGGTACCCGATTCCCCGAATTGATGACCTCCTTGATCAACTCACAGGGGCCAAATACTTTAGTAAGATTGATCTAAAGTATGGCTACCACCAGGTCCTGATAGAACAGACAGATGTATGGAAGACCACCTTCAAGTCAAAGGAAGGCCTTTTTGAATGGTTGTTCATGCCCTTTGGTTTGACAAATTCCCCAGCCATTTTCATGAGGATGATGGACGATATCCTACGACCATTCACCAATAATTTTGTAGTGGTGTATCTAGATGACATTCTCATTTACAACAAGACTTGGGCATAACACTTGCAGCATATTCAACAGGTTTTGCACACCCTGCGCCAGCACAAGATATACGCCACCTTGGAAAAATGATCCTTCGGCATGGATAGAGTCCATTACCTGGGCTACATCATTGATCAACATGGAATACATGTGGATCCAGCCAATATCCAATTCATCTGTGATTGGACAGCCCCAACCACACTCACTGAGCTTCATAGCTTCTTGGGCCTTGCCAATTTCTACCACAGGTTCGTGTTAGGATTCTACCATATTGCATGGGCCCTTAGCCAAATAACCAGGGGTGGTGGTAAGGAGAAATTTGAGTGGGGCCAGTCCCAACAAAAAGTGTTCGATGATTTGAAGCAACGCTTATGCTCAGCCCTAGTACTTTCACTACTAGACCTGCAACAACCCTTTGAGATCGAGACGGATGCTTCAGACTATGTTGTGGGTATTGTTCTCACTCAGCACAGCCACCCCGTGGCCTATCATAGTGAGACACTATTAGATGTTGTCCGTAAGTACCCTACTTACAACAAATAAATGCACTCCATTGTGCAAGCATGCCGCCAGTGAATACATTACATTCTTGGGAAGGAGACATTCATCCACACTGATCATAAGCCATTGCAGTTCATGCAAACACAAGGCAAATTGCAGAATGACCACCTTCAAAAGTGGTCCACATACTTGCAGCAGTTCCACCTCAACATCAAGTATAAAATAGGAAGCACCAACCACGTCGTTGATTGCCTCAGCAGACCACCAGTCGCAACACTCACCATGGTGCTAGACTCTTGCAGCCATGAGACCTCTGGATGGCCCCAACTCTATGAGACAGACCCAAACTTCACCACCACCTACCAAATGTTGGGTGCAAATGCAGTTGTCGATAATTTCCATCTTCAGGATGGGTTTTTGTGTCGTATGGGCCATATTTGTGTTCCATCAAGTGAGCGAGCGAAGATGATCTGGGAAGCCCACTACAGTCGGGTTGCAGGACACTTCGGTGTGGAAAAGACAATGGCGATGCTACAAAAACATTTCTACTGGCTAAAACTTCGACAGGAGGTCAGGAAGTATATCAAGTCTAGCACTGCCTGCACTATTGTCAAACCGACCACTAAGAAACAAGGTCTATACACCCCTCTTCCTACTCCTGACAGGCCATGGGAATCCATATCAATGGACTACATGTCGGGCCTCCTATCCACCAAGCGAAGAAATGACTATGTTTTTGTGGTTGTTGATCGCTTTTCTAAGATGGCGATTCTGGTTGTTTGCAAGACGAGAATCACAGCAGAGGCCACTGCCAAGCTCTTCTTTGAACAAGTCTGGGTACATTTTGGAATCCCACAAACCATTTTCTCAGATCGAGACAGTCGATTTCTCAGCACATTCTAGTCGATCTTCTGGTCACTCCTGGACACTAAACTCACCAAATCCATGACCTTCCACCCCCAGACAGATGGCCAAAATGAGGTCGTAAATCGAATGATTGTGCATATCCTGCGCATGTATAATTCCAAGCACCCTCGCACATGGGATGAGAGCCTTCCCTATGTCCAACATAGCTAAAACCGAGCCCTTCATAGCTCAACCAGTCACAACCCCTTTCAGGTGGGGTTGGGATTCCAACCATTGGGTCCCATAGAGGTTGCACTTCCCCTTGCGGTCACCTTGACCGACTCATCTCCTGCTCCAAATGAAGCTGAAAAATCCACCCGGTTCATTGAGTGGATCCAGCACATCCGCCAACAGGTTTAGGATATCCTACAGAAATCCAATGACAAGTAAAAGCAGCACCATGATCAACATCGGGTGCCACATAAGTTTTAGGTGGGCGAAAAAGTTTGGCTTCACTTGCAGAAAGAACGCCTTACAGGACCCCATCGAAAGCTTCGCCCACTCCGTTATGGACCATACACCATCACCAAGGATGTGGGGGATAATTCTTTTGAGCTCAACATTCCTCCTTTCCTTGGCCTACACCCACGGTTTAACATGGATCTCCTTCGACCTTATTTCCCACCATTATTGAACATCTCAAAAGTAGCAGAACAACTGACACCAACAGAGCTCAACCTTGACTGCATACAACAGGCATCTAGTGATCAGATTGTGGACACACAGATCAAGGGAACTCGACAACAAAGGATCCAACTTTATCGAGTCGTCAAAGCATGGCAACTCCTGCACCAAGGCAGGTGGCTCACTAGGGGCCAAATTCAACAAAAATTTCATCATCTGAAGGGGGAACTCAATGCAATGGAGGCCGTTGCTTCCTAAGGAGGGAGGGTTGATCCAGGTGGATATCGGTGGCCACCCACCTTTTCCAACTAGCTCAAAACAGTTTTCTCGCAATTTTGGTAATTTACTATTTTTAGGAGTTTTTCGGGTCCTGAACTTCCGGAGCCGTTTTGAGGCCCTAAACGATGTATTTTGGAAAAACGGGGAGCAACATGGAAGTTCTTTAGATGTTGCTCACACAAAATTTGTATTCCTTGGATAGATCTTTCTAATGGGTTATCGTGCGCCTAAAATGGAGATCGTATGCAAAAGTTACGACCCTGGGAAGTTGATGTACTAACTTACCCAAATGGGGCCCACATGACTTTTGGTGCTTCATCTCCTAGAGTTAGGTTTTTGGATTTCTAGGGTTTTTGACATTCCTGTTTATTGTAACAGGTCTTCAGAGCCTCATTGTAACCATATTCTTGCGAATGAGCGGAGTCGTCACATCTCTTCTCAGAGATAAGCCGCCACCATTCTAGCAAGCTTGTTTTCTGTTGCATTTTACAGTTTCAGCTTATTTACTTATTGAATAGAAAATCAGTTTTATTGTATCTCTATTATTTTGTGTTAAGCATCTGTTAATAATCTGTATTCATGTCGTTCTACTCATAAAATCCGGATCACTTCGGTTCCACAAACTTTTACAAACTTCTTCGACTCCCTTCACTGCTATTGTTGCTTCTAACTATCAACTATTTCATTTCTTCTCTCTATATGTGTATAGACTCTTTACAGACTCGAAAAATAAATAGATTAAGACTGAGACTTCTTGTAGAAGTAAACCAACTTAAACATTTAAGACAACAATAAATTCGACTGACTCTGTCTGCATAACAAAGCTTGAGAAAGATAAAAATCGACTCATTTAATAGCGCTCATGCTAACACTCTTGCTTATCGTGTTTGACTGAGTAACACTCTTTCTTTCCGTGACAGATAGAGTTGGCGTAAGCGTAAAGGTCACGACTTATAATTAATATTTCCAACATCATCATGATTTAACCGGAGAAACTAGCAAACCAATCGACATTCCAGAGATTGATTAACATTGAACGTCGTCCAAATTACAACACTACTAACAATAATTGAATGATGAATATTAATTATGAGCTGAAGACTCACAAGGGTTTCCCAAATATTTATAATAATGAAGGGAGGTCGAGGGTCCTTTGATCATCGACTTGTGCATATTCATTTGAACACCTGGAACTCCAACGCCCGCCAATTCACAATTGTTTGACTCCATGTAAAGAATGGTGGTGTCTTGTTTCGATAGCCTAGTTCAAATTGAAATGTTCATCACTGTCGACTACCTCAAAAAATTGGGCCAACGCTCTGTCGATCTCATTTCCTACAAATGATCTTCAGATCCCTCAAGATCAGAGGTCTTGGAATTATTATCTCCCACCTCCTCTAGGTGTATGCGGGCCAAACCCTTGATGACACCTTCTTGGAATTTAAGACTATCCACATGTTTCCTCTAATGAACTCGCCGATACAAATCTTTCGAACATGTAAGATCTTTACCTTTAAATTAAGAAATCAACATCCACAAAGTAGTTAATGGACTATGATAAAATATCCGACATATGCTACTTCCAAGTCTATAATTCGTCCTTTATTATCATGTTTTCTTATTGGTATGATTTAAATCTTGTGCATCTTTAAGAAACATAAACGGCTTTATGATCACGCAATAATCCAAGTTCTCTGCACTCGCAAATATATTATTTTAAACTTATATAATTTATATTAAATGTAATTATGATTTTATTTTAAATTTATATAAGTTATATAAAATGTAATTATAACTTTATTGTAACAAGGGATTTATGGTTTTCTCTTCCACAAAATGGTTTTGGATAGATGGTTCAATTATTTAAGACTTTTTTATCAACAAAATTCTTTTGGATTGTTCAATTAGTTAACTAGTTGCATCTGACTATACACATAATACTCTAGATTCTAGCTTCATTTTAAGTTTTAAGTGTTCAATTTTTTTTAGTATTTAAAGTTTTTTTTTTTTATCTTTTTAGATGTTAGATATATCTTGAGTTAAGATGGATTTAAATTGATATTGGTTATAATATAGTTGTATGGGATGATAAAATACTATCTTTGAAATGTATATGACTTTGGGATACCACCCATTATGCATGCATACTTTTAACACACATGCTCACATAGTGAGATTCATCTTAGCATGATCTTTTAAGCACCCAAAGATTTAAGGACCTAAATTAGTATTGGTTATACTATTTGTATGGATTAACAAAGGAATATTTTTTAAATGAGCACGACTTTGAGATACCACTCACCATGCATGCATAATTTTGAACTTTTCATAAGTATGGATTTATTTCAATTATTAGTTGATATTTTTCTTCCAAGAAAAAAATTGTAACTTTATTTTCAAGATGAATAAGTTACATTTTGAATGTGCCAGGGCACCATTCAAAAGAAAAGGATGGTAAAAGAAAATGAGAGAAATCCACCTAATATATCTTATACCATCGACCTTATAGAAAAACAAAACCTAGAGGGCATTGATTTCATGACAAATATCAAGTCCATATGATATTACAACTCAAAAACAATCCCATGATTATCAAGAGGGGAATAAATTCCCCATAGTTCTCTAAATTAAAAACCAAATCATTAACATTAGTAGTATAGTCAGTTTAGAAGGAGAAGGGAACAAAATCCCCAACCCCCCTATGCTCCTATAACATAATATTTTCCACCTATCCACTAATAACCTATTTTGGCAATGCATTAACATGGGTGTCAAGTTCTCTATACAATAGTAGAAGCCAATATGAATGAATTGAGTAGCGACAATTTCGATATGATCTAGAGTGGGGCCTAGGGATAGGACTTGTAGGTG
>JZKD02S1551027.1:0-10410 GCA_000966675.3 Picea glauca
CTCTTTGACTCTCTCTTAGTCTTTGACCATGTTGAATACTTTTGACGGTCATTCATTCCGCCCTCACGATATTCTTCCTACCTTTCTGGTTCAGTTAGCTGGGAAGACGGTAGAGGTGGATGTCAAGGTGGTTGATGTGCCTCTCTATTATAACTTGTTACTAGGACACAATTGGACTTATGCTATGACTGTCATCGTATTGTCCATCTTCCACACTCTTTGTTTTCCTCACTATGGGAAGATCGTGACGATCGACCAATTTTCCTTTTTGTATGCTAGCCCCAATGAATTTGTTGGACCGTCGATCCCCGTGGTAAAAAATTCTCAGCTGACAACTGAGAATATCCATGTCGGAATGTATTCATCCCTTATGGGTACCTTCAACTTCATGGCACCGATTCACCATGTTTACACCATGTCCAGTAGGCCTGTTTCGTCAAAGAGGTCCATTCCTTTTCACACTTCCAATTTAACGATCCTTGAACCCTACCTTCCTCGACTGCGTCTTGTGAAGGTAAACTGCATGCTGGAATGGCCATGCAACTATTGACAATATAGATAACGTATCAAGCTTTTATTGACTCTTCTGCCGATCCCGATCCTATTACCTTGTAGTCGGATGAGGAAGATCATATTCTTAAGCCCGTGTGGGCAACTTCATCATCTTTTTCACATGACTGCCTCGATGATATTTTTGCCTTGGATGAAGCTATCATCGAGGCCATGAATTCTTCTGACAAACCTTGAGATGATATGCATCACCACTCTTATTTTCTCCCAGAGATTGCTAGAATCGAACAAGATGACTTTCGATCTACTGTGAGCGAGATAGTCATTCACGCCGTAGTTCCACTTTATACGCACGACATTTATGCTGAAGGAAATATGGTGAGTATCTCTCCTACCATCACAATAAATATCTGTCATACCCCTGGAAAGATTGAAAATGTACACATCGGTGCAGATTGTTCACCAGAAGAAATCTTGATCTACACCGAGCTCTTCAAGGAATTTCGAGATGTATTTGCTTGGTCATATGAAGAGATTCCAAGAATTGACCCTCGAATTTTCGAACATGAGATTAAAACTTACTTGGATGCTAATCATGTTCGACAACGTCTTAGAGCTGTCAATCCCCAAAAGGCCCCTGCTATTAAGGTAGAGGTAGATAAACTGTTTAATGTTGGTTTTATCTACCTGGTTCCCTTGACTAAATTGGTATCCAATCCCGTTCCTGTGAATAAGAAGCAAGGAACCATCCATGTATGCATGGAATTTAGTGAACTGAACAAAGCCTATCCTAAAGACAACTTCCCGACACCTTTCATCGATTAGATTCTCGACGAGTGTGCGAGAAGCAAAGTTTTTTCTTTCATGGACGGATTTTCAGGGTACAACCAAATTCAAATTAAGCCTGAGGCTCAACATAAGACGGAATTTATTTGTCCTTGGGGTACTTTCACATACCAAAAGATGCCTTTCAGCCTTAAAATGCCAAAGCAACCTTCCAATGTGATATGACCTTCACATTCCATTATCTTAAGAATATAGTCGAAGCTTATCTTGACAATCTTACTGCTCACTCTCATAAGAGAGTGGATCACCCTAAGCACCTTCATCTAATTTTTGAAATATGTCGTCATTATAGAGTTCAGTTGAAACCTAATAAATGCATCTTTTGAGTTAGGTCTGGACGTCTTTTAGTATTTTTAGTCTCAGAGGCCGGGATCATGGTAGATCCGTTAAAGGTTGAGGCAATACTTTGATTGACTCCCCTGCGTACTATTCGAAAACTTCAAGGTTTACAGGGGAAAGCTAATTTTTTTATCTCAGTTTATAGTAAACTATGCCAATATTACTAAGGGTTTCATGCGTCTTTTGAAGAAGCACACTTCGTTTATCTGGGATGAGCAGGCCCATGAATCCTTCGATGCTTTGAAGAAATCCTTGGTATCGACGCCTCTACTGAAGTCTCTAGACTACAATAGATATTAATTTATTTATGTCACCACGTCCGAAGAGATGATTGGTATGGTTTTGGTTCAGGAGGATGATGAGCTCCGTGATCACGTCATCTACTATATTAGTCGAAACTTAGTCGATCCTGAGCTCAAATATTCTCACGTCGAAAAGATAGCTTTGGCTGTCATCCACGTAGTCCAATGATTACGCCATTATATATTGCTTTGCAAAACTACTGTGGTGTTCGATGTCAATCCATTTCAATACGTCCTTACCAAGCGTATCATAGGGGGAAAATACAATAAATGGATTGTCATTTTACAAGAATTCGATCTCGATTTTGCTTCTGCGAAATCCAAGAAATCACTAGTCTTTGCAGAGTTAATATACGACTTCCAACGATTGGACGAGGATGTTATTCATGTTGATTATTTTGTGGATGAACACATTTTTCTTTTCTCATCATCTGACCCCTAGTATAGAGACATTGTTCTCTATATTCAAACTTTGAAGTTCCCTCAACATCTCTCACAAGATGACCAACGACGTATACAATACCAAGCTAAGAATTACCTTCTCGTCAATGACACTCTGTATCGTCGAGGACTAAACAATATCCTACATCATTTTTAACTTATGAAGAAGCCGAGTCAGTTATAAATGATTGCCACAGTGGGGCCTGTGGTGGTCATCTATCTAGGCTTGCAACAACCCATAAAATTTTGTGAGCCGGTTATTTTTGGCCGTCTATATTTAAATATTACATTGAAGTGGTTAAGAAGTGCCACCCCTACCAGGTGTTCACTTGGAAAATGCACTCGCATCTATCCCCTCTCAATCTGGTCATTATTTTCGGTCCCTTCACCAAGTGGGGGGTGGAATTTGAGGATTGAAACCCAACTTTGGTTGGGGGGAATCAACACATTATTGTGGCCGTAGACTACTTTACTAAGTGGGCCGAGTCCATGCCTACAATTAAATCTAACGGGAAGACTGTCACCTTCTTCGTATTCAATAAAATTATTGCTAGGTTTGGTATCCCAAGTGAGATTGTCACTAATCATGGCAGTCACTTTCAGAATGAAATGATGGAAGAGATAGCATCCAAGCTGGGGTTTAAGCATGGTAAAAATTCCCCTTACTACCCCCAGGAAAATGGACAGGTAGAGGTTGTCAACAAGTCTCTCAATACCATTTTGCAGAAAATTGTCAGCCATAATAAATCTAACTGGCATATTATGCTATATCCCACACTTTGGGCATACCAAACCTCGGTGAAGACTGCCACCGAATTTAGTACATGGTGTAGATTCGATCTTACCTATTGAATGTGAAATCCATTCTCTTATATTGGCAGTCACGCTCCTCCTTGACACTTCTGATCTCGAGCGACACATCGTACACTTAGAGAGCCTTGACGAGCAACGTCAAGATGCCTCTATGGCTATTGAAGTGAATAAAATATGTGTCACGGTCCAATATGATAAGTTTGTTTGTCCTCGATTGTATGCTAAGGGTGACTTGGTCCTTTTATACGATCAAGCCGAAGAACCACTCAGGGCAGGAAAGTTCAAACCCATGTGGTACGGTCCCTATATCGTGCGACGTGTCTTAGAAAAAAGAGCCTATGAATTAGAATATTATGAAGGGAACATGTTGGCCGAGCCCAGGAATGGGATCTACTTGAAAAGATATTACGCTTGAGCCCCAAGATTGGGCGTAACTCTTTGCATACTAATGTAATTTAGTGTATATATATTTTCCCTTTATTTTTATCTTCAGCTTTCTTATCGAGGTTTCCCTTGGTTGGCAGATGTCAATGGAGTCTTCGATCTACTTAGGATTCACAGATGGAACCAATCATCATACATAGAACTTGGCTTCCACCGTTTGGGTGGTTTTCTCACCCAAGAGTCTACTGGTGTCTTCAGGTGGCACATGCCTAGGGACATCCACGAATAATGTGGCCAAATATAACGTTGTTATAGAACTTTTGCGCGATGCTATTTCACATGATATTCTCTCTTTGGAGGTTCGCCTAGATTCCCAGTTAGTAGTATGTCAGTTGAACGACAGTTACCATTTGCACGACCCTACATTACTCCGATGATTCCTTCGGGTACGCCTTTTAGAATTACAGTTTGATTTTATTACTTATCATCACACACCTAGGAGTTCTAATTATGTATTCGATGCTTATGCTAATTTCATTTTAGATTGGCATTTGTCACATAACTAAATCAAATAAAACATTCTCATCAATGTACACATTGTAATATAAGTAAATCCGAAGAACCATGTTTTATATATATTTCAAAAAATATGATGTTTATAGTACAAAATTGGGGCCAACACTCTCAATACACATATACAACTGATAATACAAAATTTATGACATCTACACCTGTGGCGTCGAATGTGTGTCATGATAAAAAAGTACGAAATTTGTGAGACATTGAAAGAGTCGCACCCAATCTCTGGGCACGCCAACCACATGCCACTGCATAGCCTCTAGAAGATCCTCTACCTAAGCCATCAAAATCCTATGTGTAAAATGAAACAGGTTTCCCTGCACGTTTTGAAGGACTCTCTCTACTTCTCCTCCCGCCACCTCATCTCCCCAGTGCCTCCGACGATGTCGTGGAAGCCCGTATGGACGTCGCGGAACTACGTCTGCATCACATACGTGTCTAGTTAGTACTTAAACATCATCCAAAAATATTTTTTCTTTCCTATACAAAAATACAAAAAAATGAAATATTTAAAAACTTTGACATACCTATGTCCCCGTAAGTGGTCCCTGGTGGAAATGGCATGTCAAGGTCCCCTCTGAAGTCCATCCCTGCATACGGGTAGTCATCTAGAGCAATAACCTTCTGTCTCCACCAGTAAAAGAAATCATCATTGTAGGGGGTGGGAACACTACCTCCCCCTGCCATCTCATCACCTCGGTCCACCGTGCCATGGCTGGATCGCGAGGTCCTCGAGGAATGATCTCAACTCTAGGTCCCAAACCTGGAACCCGCTCGAAGAAAAATCTACACAAGATGGAAGCAAACCCAAAGTTCCTCTTATGATCACCCTGTTTGAATTTTGTCAATTGGCTCTTCATATTAGCTTGTAGTGAGGTGCACCAGTCATACACCGTGGGTCTCAAACACTGTATGGAGTAGAACATAAGTGACCTTGACGTCTGGTGCAACGAAGCCAATCCTATGATCCGGGTCAAAATGAGCACAACAATATTGAAACTTAGATTGTTTATCACTCAGATGGGGAGTTGACTCCCGACCTTCTCGGTCCCTGCTATGCAGTGAGCGTCTATGTACTATTCTATATTCATACTGATCCCAAATCCTTGGGCTTTGAGGTTCACCACCTAACCTTGACGTGAAAACCTCGTCAAGAAATATATATCCTCGAATTCAATCCTTAATGGTTGCCCATCAAGGTTGAAGCTCTCACTGTCTGGATCCCAATAATCCACGAGAAACTGTAGCAACCTCACTTGGGCCCTCATCCCTTTGATTTCCCAAAACTTGTACAACCCATATCTTTTCAAGGCCATTTGGGCCCCCAGATCTCTTTCCACAACAACATATACCTCCTCATGTTCCCTTTCCCTCCATTATAGCACCATCCTTCCAGAGAAACATCACTTTTTGAGTTAGAAACCATCAAAAACTTTGTTTACAAACATATACACAGGATACAACATTCACAGTCATGTATATGGGTGAGTATATGCTGGCTATATTTTAGACAACCGCGTATAACCAAGCGTATACGCGACCCGATAAGTGGTAGCCCACGTACACCTAAACTTTTGATTTGCGCTCAAGATAACTTAAAAATTCAAACCTAAATACAAAATGTAATCCACTAGAAAGGAAGAGGAGGGGAATAAGAATTAACTAATTCAGATGGTTGCTGATTCCGTCACTCGACGCTCCCACAATCACCAGTTTAAGATCAGAGGTAATTTGGTCCAAAATTCACTATTTGGGTAAAAAAGTCAAATTACAGTAAAATTTGGTTTTTATTTATAGCAATTTTTACCCACTTTGCATAGTTTCAGATTGTATTTTCGCCTAATGGACTAATACAACAATGGATTGAGTTGGTTTTTGTAGTTTTCGCCAGGGATTCTTGCGGTTTTTAGCGTTATGTCGACCATTCGTAACTACGGACATGTATTTTCACTACCCAACATATAGGATATGTATCCATTCCATCATACACACTTGCATTGTCCTATAACTGTCACTCCTATGCCTTAGGTACGAACCCATTTTTTAGTGACACAAAACCCTCCATATTCTACAAGACATGTCATTATCAAATGGTAGAGACTTACCAAACATGGGTACCCTAGTTAGATCCTCTGTTCCATTTTGGTGCCCATGCAAAGATTTTTTCCGTAGGACCGGGAGTCCCTTATAGTTAATACATGAATTTATGTTGAGCCTCATTTCTCACTCATAAACATGTTGACCTATACCTAGAAGACTCCCAGGCGAGTTTGATTTAAGCTCTTTTTCGACTCATTTTCAAAAATCAAAAAGATTGCTGAGTGAACTTGTCTCTTTCACACTCGTAAATTGGATTTGAAAGGAAGTCTATTTGGTACAAGTTTATCCATTTTTCAAACCAAGAAGACTAAGATTATGAAAAATGACATTTTTTGGCATTAAGTTGTGATGGAATCTCATGCCCTTGCTTGCAGTATTGAGCTTATGGACAGTTCTCGCTTTGCGTTATAAACCGTTTGACTTAGAAATTTTGCATCCTCAACCAAGAAAAGGCTCGTTTATATCCTTTGCAACTTGACACATTAGTCCTATATGCACCCTGGTCCTACTTTCCTCATTGGTAGGTAACCTTAAACCCAACAATCGACATTTCATCATTGGTCATTGACTGGGTGTCTTCCCTTGTGTTCAACGACAAGACATCTATTCACACATTAGGATTCGTGCAGTGTCTTGGATGCCATTAGACTTATTGGTGGTTTCCTTGCCTTTGTCAACAATTTTCCTCATTGGATGCTATTCAAAGGGTATTTTTCATGTACCGCTTGCACTTGGCACACACGAAAGACGCACAGGGTCGTTGGTTCGTGAACATGTTCTTCATTCGATTTCCTCCAAATCATCAAGGTCCTACTTTTTACCTTGTGCTGAATGATCAGATATGCCTTAATGGTCTCCTTTCAACGGGTCTCCTTCCATCGAATTCAACACATCTATTATGGAAATGAGACCTAGAGTCCTATGAGTAACTAGAGGCTTGCAGTCATTAGTGGCAGGTTCTCTCGCCATCAACAGTTTGGAATACATCAATGTCTCATGATCAATGGATTCTTCATGTGTTCGACCCTGACTCCTTTATTCACACTTGTAAGAATGTACTCGGTTCCTTGATACCTACTTTCATCATTGATAGGCTGTCTCACGTTTGTTAACGATATACCTCAATGACCAGTAATCAAATGAAGTCTCATTGTGTTTGACCTCAACTCCTTTATTCACACAATGTAGACTTGCACCTTTGGCGGATTGTGTAGAAGACTTGAAGACATCAGTATGTAGCCGCAACTTTCCTGAGTTGTTGCTACCTTTTCATTGGACCAGTACCTGTGTGACTTAAATGATCATGGGAGATTAGATTTTACTCCATTGTATACAGATATCTTCAGATTGATTTTGAGACTGGTTTTAATGGGCCTTGTTCATGACTATGACAACCTTTGGCATGTAACCACATTCGTATTTTCCTATTCATGGCCATGGATAGTCGCTTGGTAAATTTTCACATGGATCTGCAGTGTAATTCAAATTGGAAGCCATGTATGCAAAGTCCGTACATATTGTAATGAACATCTAGTTCTTCCAGCTGGGTCCCCATTACTCCACTTCTGGGTTTTTATAATGTATTTCAGCCATCACAGATACTTCTCTAACCTCACACATTAGGGGGCATCTATTATAACAAGAAGGCCTTTTTCCATTTCCCTATACAGAATTGAAGTCCCTTTTTGCAAATCCCAGAGATAAAAATATAATTTTTCCACATATACACACCTTTCCTACTATACAGAATGTGTATACGCAGGTTGCACCACTACAACCTGCGTAAAATGGGAAATGTGCCCAAAATTGAAAAATGGTGTTGGGTTTCCATGTCACGTCATGAGATCAATGATCCTTGACCTTCCATATAGTTGAAACATTCCGACTCAACCCTTCAATTCCACTTGAAGGCTATAAATGGGCCAAATACGAGCAATGGAAGAAAGATAAATAATTCAACTTTGAGAGCAAAGTTACTTTGGAGAAATTATTCACTTCATATTGAGTCTGCATCCCTTTGTCCTTTAAGTCTGAACACATTGTTCAACCCCCAATCTCTTCCCTTACTGATTGAGAACTTCATTGTCTCTCTTATATGAGCTTACCTTTGGTGGAGGATTGAAGTGGTGGAGGCCCAATTGGAATGAACTTAGTTTCTCTGTTCCAAACCGTGCTGACACAGAAGTATGTAACTTATTCACTTCTGTTGATTATATCTTAATAGAAATACTATTTTCTTGTCCAATTAATGTCTTGCAAATATTTGAATTATTATTCCATGGGTGTATTTGTTATGAATGTTGATGGATTATGCTATTGAATGTGCTAACATAATATATTATCACCATATGCTTGCGTTGCTTGGTTGTTGAGGACTAGTTGCAGGTATATTTCTTTGGGTCAAGTGCTCAACGATGGACTTCATTGAACATCTAGATGAGGTAGGGATTTTATCTTGTCTTGCTAGCATATTTTTCTATATAGAATACTTGATATTAGGGTTGATTTCTGCAGTTATTCCCGATTGTTGTGGTTTACCCCTAGCCATAGAGATATTTCCCTCATAACAGTGGGGGGCCAGACGGTGGTGGCACGGGAGCAGAGTGCTCAGGTGAGTTCGCTGGGTGGGATGAGGCTGGTTGTGAGGAGGAGGCCAAGTCCTAGATTGGGATAGGAGAAAATCCCAAGGAATTTCCCTGAAGATCAAACCACTCCACACGACAAGCCCATGGCGAGGACAAAGGTGGAAGACCGCTCTGGCCCTGTGAGGACTGGACAGAGTAGGAAATAAAGGAGTTGGGTGACAGAGTAGGGGTAGGCGGAGGCCAGATGACTATGATAGCTCTATTTTTGTACTAGAAAGTACATCTCTTTGGCTTCCCACGAAGTCGAGGCATGACCAAGGCAGAGAGGATAAGTGAAGGCACGAAGAGCAGGCAAACGTAGAAGGTGGTGGTCGAAGAGAACTGCAAGCATGAAGTTTTCTTTGCAGGGAAGGAAGAAACATGTTGATCCAGTCGAGGAGTGGCATAATAAAATGAAAACCATAGTGGAAATGCACACACACGCAGAGGTGACTTCCATAAATGCTCCTCCATTGTTCGGACGACGAAGCAGAGGATGGAGAACTTGAGCATTTAATAGAGGGATGACATAAATGAAAGCAACCTTTATTCATCGAGAGCATAAGAGGGGGTGGTGCATACGCTGGTCACATGGCTGGTGCAACACTGGCAAGCATCTCCCTCCCCTGTTGACACATGGGCCTTGCTGACACCCCATCCGAGGATTATTATTATTATTGTTATAACTAGGTTATTGTTCTTCTTCTTCTTCTTCTTATTATTATAACTAGGTTATTGTTATTGTTATTATTATTATTATTTCATTTACTTTTTAGGTATTTGTTACTTATTCTTTTCCTTAAAATAATTATTATTATTACCTATTTATTATAACAAATATTAATATAATAGTGCTATACTAGTTTTTTCCTTTATTCTAACCCTAATACTACTACTACTTGCACTATTTTTTTTTATTGTTTTTAACTATATTATTATTATTATTATTATTATTATAACTAGGTTGTTACTCTAGGTTAACCTAAGTTATTATAACAGGTTATTATCATTATTATTATATCTAGGTTATTATAACTATTAACTATTATTATTATTATTATTATTATTATTATTATTATTGTTATACCAATTTTTGTCACACTCTATGCATCATGCTTTGGTGGTCTTCCCTTTCTCCCTGTAGACTCAATTCCCCCATTTTGTTCAATCCAAAGTCAAAAATTCAAAATTTTGTGCATATACGCAGGCTACAGTTAGACAACTTGTGTATACACAGGTTACTGCATTACAACTTGCATACATCGAGTTTTGTGCTCAAAATTAAAAATATTTCGGGTTTTCCATGCCAAGTCATGAGATCCATAACCTTTGGCCATTCATATACTGGAAACGCTCTTATATGACCCTTTATTTCCCTTTGGAGGCTATAAATTGAGCCATATACAAGCCTTGAAGAAGAGAGAAAATACACTCTAGATAAATTTCGCCTCATATTGAGTTTGCATCCTTTT
>JZKD02S1551038.1:0-10410 GCA_000966675.3 Picea glauca
CAATCATGTTCCCTCACAACGGGAAGATTGTAACCATTGACCAAGTCTCACATTATGAGCCAAACCCATCTTCCAATCTCGATAACATTCTTCCTCTCATTCACACTAACAAAGATATATATCCACTCATCGAGATGGGTCCCAGTATTTTCAAAGATCCATCCTTGTTAGGGACATACCATGGAGCACCACCACTCCTTCCCCCTAGCCAAGTATGCGTCATTTCCTCTAAAGAAACTCTCAAGGAGGATGCTTGTCCTCCTCAGGAGGCTTCAGTCATTCCTGACGTCTCAACAGTCCCAACACCATTCCCACAGGAGCCTCCTGTGCACTCGTCGACCCGCACAGTCCACGAATCCACACCTCCTCAAGGGCCTCATCCCATTTGGGAGACAGTTCCCCGACCCCTCACTCAAATTCCCTTCTTTTACCCTCCACCCGGTATAGAAGCTTTCCAGGTAGCCGCAACGCTCACACTACCCAATATGGTGCTAGCAATCCCAGTGTGGTACTTACATCCACCTGAGATGGTCCCTCGCCCACAGGAAGGACTCCCCATGATGATCCCTGTCATTACTCCCACTACCTCCACTAGCCCCATACTCCCTACCCCCCCTGCTACAGCTGGGGGTAGGTGATAGAAGAAGGAGCCCACAACTCTACTTCTTCCGTGCATCCCACCACCTTGCGCCTTGTGCGACAAAGAGGGTCACCAAACCAAAAACTTCCCATCACTACTGGAATTATGGAATTTGATTCCCCCCAATCCAACCCCCACACCACCCATTACTACTGCTACCACTCAACCTTCCAGTAGTAAAGGGTTGAGGACCAAATTTGCGTGTTCCATCTGTTCTGAGTATGGCCACTACACCCATCATTGTCCGGCACTGCCACGTTTCCGGCAGGCATTAGCTATCATATGCCAAGACTTTCAAAACAACCCACATCCTGCTACGTAATCCACAACACCGCTCACTGACATTCTCTATGTCACCACCTCAGTCAATGAATGCATGAGGTGCCCCTGCTCTCTCTGTGATTCATTACCACATTTTACATTCTAGTGTCCTATAATCCTCGCATATAGGCAATGTCAGTTAGCCCTGCTACACCAACCTGCAGGGGAATTAATTGACCTTACTTCGCCACTAGCATATCTCCACGTCATTTCCTTCGAGCCCGAGGCACTCCCTACGCCTCCATGGTTCTTAGATGGCGTATCTAAGGATTTACCCCGTAACCCTCCCAACTCTCCTGCTCATTCCCTTGTGGAGATTATCCATCCAACCACCACAGGTACCCCTCAGTGCTTCAACATATGGTTCATGACGAGCGAACCCTCACCATCCGCTCGCACCTCTCCTCTTGCTTCACCAGCAGGGCGCAATCACACCAGAGCTGAGATCACTCCTCACGATCCATTATATTCTTGTCATTTTCAATGTGACGAAGACATATTGGAAGATTTACAATGCCCAGACTCTCCTTGGGATGCACTACATCACCATGCTCTCTTCCTTCCACAGGAAGTCCACATGCCTCCTAGCCACAACTCCATTTACGCGGTTGAAACCAAAGACTTTATCCCATCAGGGCCTATCGATTGGTTCAACAATCCCATTCCCGCACCCGACACTTTTGAAGAAGGTAATCTGGCTAACATTTCCCCCACTATCAAAATCGACATTTCCATTAAAAAGGGCATCGTCGAAGAAATCATCATTGGAGCCGCTTGTACTCCACAGGAAATTGCTGCCTACAAAACCCTCTTCCAAGAATACAGGGATATCTTCGCCTGGTCATACACGGAGATGCCTGGCCTCGACCCATCTATTATCGAACATCATATCGACACTTGGCCATACATCACACCGGTTCGCCAGAAACAACGACCCCTACACCCATCTAAGGCCGCGGATATCAAAGCCGAAATTGATAAATTACGTACGGCCGGATTCATTTACCCCATTTCTTATACTTCATGGGTTTCCAACCCTGTACCCGTTGACAAAAGACAGGGCACCATTCATGTTTGTACCGACTTTCACGATCTCAATAATGCATGTCCCAAGGACAACTTCCCAACGCCTTTTATCGATCAAATTATCGATGACTGCGCCTGCCACAAGGCTCTTTCCTTTATGGACGGATTCTCTAGCTATAACCAAATTCAAATTCACCCAGCCGATCAATATAAAACTGCATTCATTACCCCATGGGGTACGTTTTCATATCGTGTCATGCCCGTCGGCCTCAAAAATGCCGGCGCAACTTTTCAGCGGGCCATGACATACATCTTTCATGATCTGGCTGCAATCATCCTTGCCTACTTAGATGACCTCACCGCTCGCTCTAAGAAACGCATCCAACACCTCGATGATTTACGAATCATCTTTCAATGGTGTCGTCAGTACAATATCCGCTTGAACCCTCTCAAGTGTGTGTTCTGTGTCACCGCAGGGCGCCTCCTCGGTTTCATCATTTCATAAAGCGGTATCACCATGGACCCCCTCAAAGTCTAAGCCATCACCGAAATTCCCCCTCCTCGGAATTTACGACAACTACAGAGTCTACAGAGCAAAGCTAACTTTCTGCGACGCTTTGTTCCTGATTACGCCATCCACGCACATGGTTTTCTTCGCTTACTACGTCACGACATCCCTTTTCATTGGTACGACTATGACCAACAGTCGTTTGATGACCTTAAAACGATGCTTTCCAATGCACCTTTGATAAGTACACCTGACTACAATCGCGACTACATTCTCTACATATCAGCATCAGCTATATCAGTAGCCGGCGTCCTCGTACAACTCGGAGATGATAATCGTGAACACGTCATTTACTACGTCAGTAAGAACCTCTCAGGACCACCCCTAAAGTACAAACACGAAGAGAAACTTGCTCTTGCAGTTTCCTTGCAGTACAGAAACTGCGCCATTACATTCTTCTTCGCACCACCAAGGTCGTCGCAGATTCCAACGCTATGCAATACTTGCTCAGTCGTCGCCAAGTTAACAGCAAATTTGCTCGATGGATCGTTATTCTTCATAAATACGACCTCGATTTTTCAACACCTAAGAGTAAGAAGGCCCTCGTTCTCGTAGAACTTGTCACGGCCCTTCCCTCCGACACACCCAGTGCCCCCATCAATACCGACTTTCCTGACGAACATCTCTTTTACATCACTTCAGATGATCCTTGGTATGGTGACCTTCTCGTCTACATGTGAACTCAAAAGTTCGGTAATCAATTATCATGAGATGATCGTCGGCGTATTCTCCATCAGGCCCCCCGCTACCTCCTCATCGGTGACATCCTCTATCGGCGGGGCGTCGACACCATTCTTCGTCGCTGCTTGACTATTGACCAGGACGACAGAGTCTTAAATGACTGCCACAGTGGCGCATGTGGGGGCCATCTTTCGGTCATCTCCACTGCTCAGAAGATTATCCGAGCTGGTTATTTTTGGCCTATCCTGTTTCACGATTGCGTTCATGCCATGAAACGCTGTGAGCAATGTCATCTCTATGCCAACAAAGCCCGAGGCCCCCCCGCCCTTCTTCACCCTGTCATTACTGCGGGCCCCTTTTTTAAATGGGGCATTGACTTTATGACTTGTAATCCCCCCTCCAGCAATGGTCACAAATACATTGTTGTTGTCGTCGATTACTTCACCAAATGGGCCGAAGCTATGCCCACTTTCAACAAAACCGCTGACACCGCAGCGTGTTTTTTCTTCAATCATGTCATATCCAGGTTCGGAGTACCACTCCAACTCGTTTCCAACCATGGGAAACACTTCGAGAATGAGTTTTTCATCGAAATCTCGTCTTGGTTAGGCTTCTCTCACGAGTTTGCCTCACCATACTATCCTCAGTCAAACGAATAGGTTGAGGCAGTAAACAAAGTCCTCAAGACCATGTTACAACGCACGGTTAATAAACATAAAACCAATTGGCATCATGTTATTTTCTGCGCTATGGGCTTATCGAATGGCAGTAAAGACCGCTATGGGTTTCACGCCATTTCATTTAGTCCATGGGGTCGAGGCAACTCTTCCCATCGAGTGCGAAATTCCCACCCTTCGCACTGCAATTGAGCTTTTACCTGACATTGCTCCCATGGAGCAGCGCTTGCTGAACTTGGAGTCTTTGGATGAATATCGTCGATCCTCATTACAGAACAACGAGGTAGCTAAAAAATGATCCAAGGCTACCTTTGATCACCATTTCAACCTTCGCTCATTTCGCGAAGGCGACCTTGTCCTCACCTATGATATCGCTCATGATACCTTTGGCCACGGCAAATTCGAATCACTGTGGCATGGCCCTTACATCATCCAACATTGCCTCACCAAAGGCAGATACATTTTGGCCTCCCCCGAAGGCCTCACGCTCAAAGAACCCATCAATGGGTTATACCTCAAGAAATTTTATGCTTAAATGTAGTCAAGCTACTTTAGGTTATTTTTTCTTTTCTATCGTTTTTAATCTTTTTTTCCCTCATATAAACTATCCTTTGTGCTATTGACATATGACTCCCCCACCAGCTTACCACATTGGTTACGCCGACGGCGCCAGCCGTTGGACACAAAATCTCGCTTCGGCTGCTTGGGCTCTCTACACCCCGTCACATGAAATGCTACATTCCAACGGCATATGTTTAGGACCAGCAACCAATAACCAAGCCGAATACACTGTTGTCATTGGCCTCTTGACTGACGCCCAACATCATCATATTCGTCACCTTAGCGTTTTCCTCAACTCTCAACTGGTCGTTCTCCAACTCAACAATGTGTACCGTGTACGCGATCCGTGCCTCTTTCGCAAATACCTTCAGGTTAGATTATTATCTCGACATGTTGATTCCATTACATTTACACATATTCCAAGAGAATTGAATCAAATAACAGATGAAATAGCTAACATGGTGCTAGATTGGCATATATCACATCAAGCTACACATACATAAAACATCTCATACGTCCTGTCACAGCATATAGATAGAATCAACATCATCATCATAAACCATAAAACACACGTAAACCACATTTGGATCTCAAAAACATGTATACTCATATATATATGGGCCCCTCAAGCCATCCAAATATTTACATACAAACAAAAATACATCGGCCCTTAGGCCCGTGCCACATATCGGTACAAAAATCGGCTCACCAGCCTATATCATCAAAAAATGTCTACATACATACATCAGGGTGCCTCTATCGCACTCCCTGCTGCTCCTCCCTCAGGCACGTCTTTTCTCACCGTCTCAAAATGACGGCGTATATCATCCAAATCGACTCCGGCTACTGCCAGAGGAGCGTGTGATGGACCCTTACCAGGGTCATCAAAACGACACTTCTGCGCCGGTCTCTCGGGCCCTGCTGGTCGCCCAACAACCTCATCCCTCAGACGCCTCCCTCCACGTGGCGGTCTCTCCCACTCTCACTGCGCTGGCGCTCTGTACAACTCCACCTCACGCCCATGAGGTGCCAAATCTGCACATGCACAAAATAAGCAACAGCAGATCATATCAGTATCTATACATCACACATATGAACTGGTATATCAAAAAACACAACGTAAATCAAAACATACAACACTCAACATACCTCGATCATCAAAAACCTCCCCAGGAGGCAATACCATGTTCGGGTCTCCCTGGAAGTCAACCCCAGCATAGGGGTACTGCAGCATAACCTGCGGCATCTGCCGCCATATATGCGCCGCCTGCGTAGTAAAATAATGTCCTCCTTCGCCACCACCATGGCGAACCAAAATCTGGGATCACCGCCTCAAGCGTGGCTCTCGTACCCCTGGTGCCTCTAATAGCACCCTCGGGCGCAGCATCGACACCCTCTCCAAAAAATAGGCCACTAGGATGGAGCCAAAAGCAAACTCCCCGGTGCCTCTGGACCGACAATGGTCCAGCTACACGATCATCCGCGCATGCAGGGTCAGACCCTGGGCAAACCGCTCACAGCCCGTCACCACCCTCTCCATCAAGAACAACTCACCACCACTGATCCGGTGGGTTTCCAGTGACCCGTACACTCAAATAATCATCGCTGCTATGCAACGATGCAGCAGGGCATCTATCCCACTGATACTCAGTGCCGTCCCAGCCATGTAGCGCTCGCCTGAGAAATATCGCTCGACGATAGTACACAGAGGAGTATCCCTCGGCAGCACAGGCTCTGTGGGCAATGGTGTTCCCCGGAAGGGGAGCCCAATCAAAAAGTATACATCCTCCACCACAGTGAAGGGGACCTGCTCTCCTCGCATGAGGAAGCAGTGCTTCTCTGGGCTTCACATATGGAGCAGGAACTAGAGTAAATACTCCTGTTCCCATATCAACAGGCACTCAAAGAACTTTAGCAACCCACTGGTTGCTAAATCCGCTCGAACTGTAGGCGGTGCATTGGCCACAACATCCCGCAACTATGACCAGCCTTGTTCATGCCACTGCACATCCATGATCACTGCTCACCACCTGCACACAACCCAAAGTCCTATATTAGCTCATGCAACCATCCAGTACATCAAAAAACGCTAATTTTTCACCCTGAAACCTTGCCTCAAAAGCGTGGTTTTACCACCCACAGGTGCGCACACATGCGCACCTATTCGCTACACAGGCGCGCACGTATGCGCACCTGTTTTTCCCACGGGTGCGCTCTTGATCGTGCCTGTTCACAATACAGGCGCTTGCTAGGGCGCGCCTCTCACACCCATAGGCACGCTCTATAGCGTGCCTGTTCACTGCACAGGCGTGCACCCATGCGCGCATGTCTACCTCACAGGCGCGCCTGAAATTCCTTCTCCCGCGCATGAATGCACGCTTATTCAGTGTACAAGCGCGCATGCATGTGCGCCTTCCACTGAGTCTCCTGTGCATGTGGGCCCACACCACTAACCTGAAACTTGCACACAGTCGATCGGGTACCTCGTGCTCCCAGAATCACTCAATCTCCTCTGAATCTTCTTGAAAACTCACTGTAGCAGCAGGTACAAATGAGGTGGCAATGTGGGCCCTACAACTATTTATAGGCCTTTTGCCAAACTTCCACTCACCATTCCGGGAGCCCACGTTGTTCATTTTTCTAACCGTCTTCAGCCACGGGATCAGCGTCCCGCCACCTACATCACAACTGTCTCTGGGCCGCTTTTTATCTTGAGCCCCCGTGGCACCTTTTTTACATATTATGGCCAGGTACGCATGCGCATTGTCACATTTATCCAATACATGTTCATATGTTTGATTCTTTTCAGATATTGTTCACTTTGGGTATTTGGTTGTTCTTTGTGCAGGTACTTGATCGTCACCTCTTCACATCATTCCTTCAGGTATATACTCAACACTGGCATGTAGTCTCTCCCGTTGTATTGCATTTACATTTCCAGTCACACCCTCTGATATTGGCCTTTAGGATACCCATTCCCGGCTCATGGCCTTTAGGATATCATGAACCCACCATTTCATCCACCATCAGTTTGCCCATTTGCGAACATATCTTCATTTCACCTACCGCATACAGACACCAACATTTCCGTCATCTTTTTTCAGAGTTACATCATACGAGCATGGGGCATGCCCGCCTAGTTTGTACATAGTTGTATTGTGTAATGCACCTTGTGAAAGGTCAGGTCCTATAGGTTCCTTTCTTCTCCAACAGATTACTCTACACGGTCCTACTCTTTCTCTCCCTTACACCACCATTATCAGTAAATGAAACATTGATGGATTTTGGCTATACCTATGCTCCTAACCTCATCCATCAGGGGGCATCTGTTATCACTAAAATTTCATCGGCACATGGTTACAAGAACTCTGCATCGTCAAAACAGGACTAGAGTCATTCATGGCACAGGATTAATTCCACAGCATTGCAAAGGGTCAAAAACTATACAAAATGACCAAAAAATTGAAGGGCACTTTACCGAACCTGGGTTCGCGCGCTTATGCACGTAACAACAACGTANGAATTACGGAATTTGATTCCCCCCAATCCAACCCCCACACCACCCATTACTACTGCTACCACTCAACCTTCCAGTAGTAAAGGGTTGAGGACCAAATTCACGTGTGCCATCTGTTCTGAGTATGGCCACTACACCCATCATTGTCTGGCACTGCCACGTTTCCGGCAGGCATTAGCTATCATATGCCGAGACTTTTAGAACAACCCACATCCTGCTACGTAATCCACAACACCGCTCACTGACATTCGCTATGTCACCACCTCAGTCAATGAACGCATGAGGTGCCCCTGCTCTCTCTGCGATTCATTAGCACATTTTCATTCCAGTGTCCTATAATCCTCACATATAAGCAACGTCAGTTGGCCCTGCTGCACCAACCCACAGGGGTAGTAATTGACCTTACTTTGCCACTAGAAGATCTCCACGTCATTCCCCCCGAGCCCGAGGCACTCCCTACGCCTCCATGGAACTTAGATGGCGTATCTGAGGATTTACCCCGTAACCCTCCCAACTCTCCTGCTCATTCCCCTACGAAGATTATCCATCCAACCACCACGGGTACCCCTCAGTGCTTCAACATATGGTTCATGACGAGCGAACCCTCACCATCCGCTCGCACCTCTCCCCTTGCTTCACCAGGAGGGGGCAATCACACCAGAGCTGAGATCACTCCTCATGATCCATTATATTCTCGTCGTTTTCAATTTGACGAAGACATATTGGAAGAGTTACAACACCCAGACTCTCCTTGGGATGCACTACATCACCGTGCTCTCTTCCTTCCGCAGGAAGCCCACATGCCTCCTAGCCATAACTCCATTTATGCGGTCGAAACCAAAGACTTTATCCCATCAGGGCCTATCGATTGGTTCAATAATCCCATTCCCACACCCGATGCTTTTGAAGAAGCTAATCTAGCTAACATTTCCCCCACTATCAAGATCGACATTTCCATTAAAAAGGGCATCGTCGAAGAAATCATCATTAGAGCCGCTTGTACTCCACAGGAAATTGCTGCCTACAAAACCCTCTTCCAAGAATACAGGGATATCTTCGCCTGGTCATACACGGAGATGCCTGGCCTCGACCCATATATTATCGAACATCGTATCAACACTTGGCCAGACATCACACCAGTTCTCTAGAAACAACGACCGCTACACCCATCTAAGGTCGCGGCTATCAAAGCCAAAATTTATAAATTACGTATGGCCGGATTCATTTACCCCATTGCTTATACTTCATGGGTTTCCAACCTTGTACCCGTCGACAAAAAATAGGGCACCATTCGCATTTGTACCGACTTTCACGATCTCAATAACGCATGTCCCAAGGACAACTTCCCAACGCCCTTTATCGATCAAATTATCGATGACTGCGCCAGCCACGAGGCTCTTTCCTTTATGGACGGATTCTCTGGCTATAACCAAATTCAAATTCACCCAGTTGATCAATATAAAACTGCATTCATTACCCCATGGGGTACGTTTTCATATCGTGTCATGCCCTTCGGCCTCAAAAACGTCGGCGCAACTTTCCAGCGGGCCGTGACATACATCTTTCATGATCTGGCTGCAATCATCCTCGCCTACTTAGACGACCTCACCGCTCGCTCTAAGAAACACATCCAACACCTCGATGATTTATGTTATCACTGAAATTTCGTCTGCACATGGTGACAAGAACTCCACATCATCAAAACAACAATGAAGTCATTCATGGCACTGAATTAAGTTCACAGCATTCAAGAAGGGTCAAAAACTATACAAAGTAACCAAAAATTGAAGGGCACTTTATAGCAGCTTGGTGCACGCGCATATGCGCGGGACAAAAACGTGTTTTTGGCGCATGCGCACCCCGACGCGTGCCTGTCAACATAAAAAGCCGCGCATCTGCTAACACGACGCATTAATTGCTTAAGTCGGCCTCCCGACCGCCAATGGACCGGCCCCCAAGATGATTTGACCTTCAGATCAGGGTCGGCTCTGCAAATTCGGTGAATTAATGGCTTAAGTGAACCCTAAATAGGTCCATGTTTACACCGGAAGTTGGTTACGTGATCGCCTAGAAAATGCTATAAATAGTCGTGGAGACTCATTGTTTTAGCAGAGAATTCAATGCAGAGTTACGCTATCCAGATGATTCAGAGCCTAGCCTTTGACAACCAGTCCATCAGCTGTGTAATCCAGAGTTCTCTCACCATTCATTTCTGTTCTGTTCATTTTGTAAGGAAAGCATTTTGTTGAGGGCCCCGAAGGACCTTCCGTTGGAGGGAGAGGAAACCCCTATCTCTGTCTTCAGCGTGTGCTCTGGTTTCGCTAATAGATCAAGCCTTGAAACCATTAATGACTCCCTTGTCTTATGTTTGATGTTTTTATTGTTATTTGCTTTCAGTTGTTAGATAGATTGTATTCTG
>JZKD02S1551049.1:0-10410 GCA_000966675.3 Picea glauca
TGCGGTCCTGTTTTTCTAACACCCAAGTAGTGTAACCTAGAAAAAATAACATTTGACACTCTGAAAGAGCTCAATGATAGGGGCATATACTCCAAAATTATGTTATAAAGCAACGTAATATTCACCAGATAGTCCAAAATAACCTCAATGGTGGTGGAAGTTGATATGAAAATATAGATCACCCTTTTAGGATCAAATTTTTATGTGGTTGGAAATCATAAATAAAGTTCTCACCTGGGAACTTCTCTAGAAAATAAATACATATGGGCTAAATAGATGTGCTTCTATTAAGGAGGGGAATAAGACATATGTTATTTACTAATATTTTTTCCCTACACCAAATAAATATGGATTAAAATGGATTAATTGATGGGGATGAAAGATAGCTAACAAGGAGATATAGTTGTCGAATGCCTCAGAAAATGGTTTCTAAAACTATAACTTAAAGACGACGTGGAAAGAGTGGGTGGGGTTCTCTTTGGCCCTAGAGGAAATGTTGAGATTACCTACTATTGGAACCATGGTTGGGCCACTAATAACCAATCCAAGGCTTATGCTCTGCTCCAAGGGCTCACTTTAGTTGGAGCTCACAACACTCATAAGATCGTCATTTTGGGGTATTCCAAAAACACCTCCATGTATCTTCATCAGGAAACTCTCCCTCGAGATGCTCGTCTATGTTCCAGAATTCAAAATGCCCTTCAGAACTTTGAGATGGTAGATTCCTGACATATCTTCCACCACACCAATTCACTTGTGGATTAGTAGGTAAACATTGATAGAAAAGGTAAAATAGGGGACTTAATCATCAATGGGGTTTTAGTATTTATACTTATTCCCTAATTCCCCTCTCTCATTTATTAACACGTACATGGGTTCTCCTCGTCGTCGCCATTTTCCCAAACCACTTCATGCAATCACCAACCCCTCATCACCTTTAATTAATTGTCCCTATCTTAACTCCATGTTTAAACTCCTCCCACGCTTGCTCACGACCGGATGTGGGATTGTCACACCTACCATGGATGAGCTTGACCATATCTGTAATCATCACAGTGAATGAGTTTTGCAATGGATGGGACTGGTCGTTATGGCCTTGTACTCTCATGTGTTATCTGAGATATCATGCTCCCTCTCCATAGTTCTCTTAGTATTCCGCCAGGTGCCTGCATCTCTCCACTGCCACTCCAACATTTGTGGTATCCTTGTATTGTTGGCTCTATGCTCCCATGGAGCTCTGAGTTTTATGGCACAACAAAGGTGAGCTAATTCTAATACGCTTCTCTCGCAACTTGAACAGGAGGTCGATCACCTCCAAAATTTTGCGCGGGTTCTACAATCTCACTTGGGAAGCCTCTTAGCTTAGGTGCTTTATGTCCTTGAATTGTTTGTCCAACACCGTCAGACACTCCAACAACTCTGGGGTGAGTGTATTGATATCATAGCACAATTGGAGGACCTCCAAGCCTGTCCTTTCCAGTCTTGGAAGTCTCAATCGACATCGATCGGTTCAACAATGGCTTCTTCTCCTACGAACATATTTAGAATTCCCGATTTGAATACTCCAGTCTTCGGGTCAACAATGGTCACTCTTGGTATGAAGGCAATGTCTCCCCCTAGAAAATGATGGATGGAGTGCTTCTTTTGGTATATAGTTTAGGGTTTTTTGTAAAAGTTTACCATCCAAAGAATCTTGATACTCACTCCTCTCATGAGAACTTGAACTTATTAGCTATTGATAGGCATAGCAATTTGTTAAAGGCCTTTGTTTATCCAAGTGTATATTGGTGGTCATCCACCTCTTCTACTAAATCAACATTTTCAAGATTGTGGTTTTGATAAACCATGGTAATCACCCATGGTATTTGAAAGATGGAGAGAAATAAAATAAATAATAATAATAAAATAGTAAAAAAATGTTGAGATTACCTACTATTGGAACCTTGGTTGGGCCACTAATAACCAAGCCAAGGCTTATGCTCTACTCCAAGGGATCACTTTAGCTAAAGCTCACAACACTCATAAGATCATCATTTTGGGGTATTCCAAAAACACCTCCATTTATATTCACCTGGGAACTCTTTGTCGAGATGCTCGTCTGTGTTCCAGAATTCAAAATGCCCTTCAGAACTTTGAGATGGTAGATTCCTGACATATCTTCCACCACAAAAATTCACTTGTGGATCAGTAGGTAAACATTTCCAGAAAAGGTAAAATATGGGACTTAATCATCAACGGGGTTTTAGTATTTATGCTTATTCCCTAATGCCCCTCTCTCATTTATTAACACGTACATGGGTTCTCCTCATTGTCGTTATTTTCCAAAACCACCTCATGCAATCACCAAGCCCCTCATCACCTTTCATTAATTGTCCCTATCTGAACTCCATGTTTAAACTCCTCCCACACTTGCTCATGAACAGATGTGGGATTGTCACACCTACCATGGATGAGCTTGATCATATCTGTAATCATCATAGTGAATGGGTTTTGCAATGGATGGGACTAGTCGTTATGGCCTTGTACTCTCATGTGTTATTTGGGATATCATGTTCGCTCTCCATAGTTCTATTAGTATTTCGCCAGGTGCCTTCGTCTCTCCACTGCCACTCCAACATCTGTGGTATCCTTGCATTGTTGGCTCTATGCTCCCCTGGCGCTCTGAATTTTATGGCACAACAAAGGCGAGCTAATTCTAAGACACTTCTCTCGCAACTTGAACAGGAGGTCAATGACCTCCAAAATTTTGCGTGGGCTCTACAATCTCACCTGGGAATCCTCTTAGCTTAGGTGATTTATGTCCTTTAATTGTTTTTCCAGCACTGTCAAACACTCCAACAACTCTGGGATGAGTGCAATGATATCAAAGCATAATTGGAGGACCTCCAAGCCCGTCCTTTCCAGTCTTGGGGGTATCCATCGGCATCGGTCGGTTCAACAATGGCTTCTTCTCCTACGAACATCTTTAGAATTACCGATTTGAATACTCCAGTCTCCAGGTCAACAATGGTCACTCTTGGTATGAAGGCTTTGTCTCCCCTTGGAAAATGATGGATACAGTGATTCTTTTGGTATAGTTTAGGGGTTTTTGTAAAAATTTACTATGTAAAGAATATTGATACTCACTCCTCTCATGAGCACTTGAACTTATTAGTTACTGATAGGCATAACAGTTTGTTAAAGGCCTTTGTTGATCCAAGTGGATATTGGTGGCCATCCACCTCTTCTACTGAATCAATGTTTTCAAGTTTGTGGTTTTGATAAACCATGGTAATCACCCATGGTATTTGAAAGATGGATAGAAATAAAATAAATAATAATAATAAAATAGTAAAAAAATGTTTGCACGGTTATTAATTAGTTTTTACCATCGGTGGTTTATGTATCCATGGTTTTGGAACCCATGGTATTTGTAAAACGGGATAAAGAAAATAAACATGTAATAATATTAAAATAAGTGAAACGATATGACTCTTGAGGGAAAAGGAAATCGTAAGTACTATATATATGGGCCCTCTCATTTGTAAAAGGACATATTATTATTCCTTCACGATGTAGCCAATAAGGTCACTCTTTCGGCCTCTTGTAATATATTTTTGCAAATGAGTATAGTCGACATCTCTTTGTCTTCAGAGATAAGCTACCACCATTCTAGCCAATTTGTATTCTACAATATTTTTCTATTTTATTCATTAATAAAAGTTGGGTTTCATTGTACTTATGTGTTATCTACTATAGTTTTGTTTGTATCTCATTTTGTTCCCATCACAAATGAGATAAGTGGTATTAGAGAAATAGGTTCCTTGTTATTTCTCGATGCATGTCCTTAATGAGGTCATGGTATAGAGAGTTGGGTCTCGAGCTAGTTTCGCTTGTGAACGATCGCTCTTGCCATCCCAAGCAACCTCCCATGGTAGAAGAAAAAGAGAGGTGATGGAACAAGAGATTCTTTCAAGATGTTTCTCAAGGAAGCCCTCACGTGATAGAGGAATGATATGATGGACAACTTCACTTGGATCCTTCGATGACTACCGACGACAACTAAGGCATATTCGAAAAACAAACATTTCATAGGTGCGATGTTCTTCAAGGTATAAGTTAATTTTCATATACCCTTATTTGAAGGCCAGATAGATGTTGATGCTCTAGAGAAATGGTTGAATCTACTAGAAGGTCATTACTCTATCCAAAAATTTTCCAATGGTGAAAAGATCACCTCCACGCTCCTTAAATCCCTTCCCCATGTCAAAATTTGGTGGGAAGGTTACTAGAAGAGCCACATCGCAAATAAATCTATGTCGTTCGGGAATGAACTCACCTGGGCAGCCTTCGTGGATGCCCTCAAGGAGGAGTTCTACCTTGTTGGAAGATATGATGACCAGTATACAAGATGGACAAATTTGTATCGGGAGAGAGACCAGACAGTGCCAGATTAGAACAACATCTTCCATAACCTGTGCTCAAAGCTGGGTATTTAAGATTATGAGAGACACTTAGTTGTGAAGTATCACAGTGGCCTACACAGGTACATCCAAACAAATATGGATTTCTTGGATATATTCTCAATGGGAGTTGCTTATTATTATGTTATCAGAATTGAGCATAAATTGAAACAGAGGAATAAGCGAGAGTTCAAGTCTACAAACACACCACAACAAAAGTATGGTAAAGGAGGTCCTAACTCATAGAACAAAGGATAGGGAAAGGAGATCCATTCTCATTAAAACCAGTCAAAGTTGCAAGTAAACAAGGGTGATGGGAAGTCAAAGAAGGACATGAGAAAGTGGTGTGAGTTCCACAAGACCCCTTGGCACAACACCAATGAATGTCACTTGAAATAGTCATTGTTGGCCAAGATCAAAGAAAAATAATCAGACACTAGCTTGAACCCTGATTCAAAGCACAATAAAGGAAACATATAATAAATGCAGAACCCATTACTACCATCATGACCACAAAAATCCAACCAGAAGAAGCATAGGAGCCTGAGGAGAGGGTGTGCCTTTTCCACTCACAAATGTGGGTGAAGGGGACCCCATTGTGTTTCATTGTTGGCAATGAGAGTTAGAAGAACATGATCTCAACCAAGGTCATCAAAATAATAAAGTTGTCGACAATGTGACACACCCAATCGTACACCATGGATGGTTGAGCTAGGGATGAGACATCTGCATCAACCAACAATGTCGCTTGTCCTACGACATCAATCCCTTCAAAGATTAGGTATTATGTGATGTTTCCACACTTGAATTCTATGATGTTCTTTTAGGACAACCATATATGTGGAAATTTCACGTTGTTTATGAATCTTGGACTCATAATGTCATTATTACTCTAGGGGGTCAACTCTACAGGATACCAGAGGTAGTTCCGACTACTACCATTTCATTGATCTCGGTAAAATAGTGCCACAACGTAATCTATTAGACCTCAAAGTTTGTCTTCTTCATGATCTATTCAGAAGGTGAACATAAGGTCACTGCAACCACCATAGCCTCAGCCTAAGGCCTTTCTACATAGCATAACTAGGCTGACAAGATTGTAGAGGAGAAAAAATATATTTTTGCTCCACCTACATGGGTGCCTCTGCACTATCAAGTCAATCATTCCATTGACTTGGTGCCCAGTTCTCCCTTACCCTATGGTCCAATCTACAGACGCTCCCTTCCAGATATTGAGGAAATAAAGTGTCAAATTTATTAGCTAATTCAAAAGGGTCACATTCGACTGAGCTCCTCACCTTATGGGAGCCCAATTGTGTTGGTGTAGAAGGAGAATGGGACGTAGTGACTTTGTATTGATTATAGAGCCCTTAATAAGATCATTTTCAAGAATAGATACCCAATCCCCTAGATTGACGATCTTCTTGATTAGCTTAGGGGTGCCAAGTATTTTAGTAAGATTGATATGAAGCCAGACTACCACCGGGTTCCAATTGAATGAACTAATGTGTGAAATATAGCCTTCAAATATAAAGAAGGCCTCTTTGAGTGGTTGGTCGTGCCTTTTAACTCAACTAATGCTCCAACCACATTCATGAGAATGATGGATGATATTTTGTGTCCCTTCACAAACTATTTTGTGGTTGTATATCTGGATGACATCCTCATCTTCAGTAGAACCTGGACAAAACATTTGTAGCACATTCAATAGGTCCTTAGCATCCTACGACAACACAAGTTATACACTAATATGGAGAAATGCGTGTTTGGCATGTAGAGAACTCAATATCCAGGATGCATCGTGGATGAACATGGGGTGCATGTGGACCCAACTAATATCCAAGTGATCTATGACTGGCCAGCACCAATGACTCTGAAAGAGCTCCACAACTTCTCAGGCCTTGAAAACTACTACCATAAATTCGTGTTGGGATTCTCTCATATCCCTTGGACCCCAAGTCAACTAACCAAGGGTGGGGCTAAAGCCAAGTTCTCTTGGTCTCAGTACAAAAAGCATTCCAGGATCTCAAGCACCGCCTTTGCTCTGCAATAGTTCTCACACTACCAAACCTATAATAGCCATTTGAGATTGAGACAAATACCTCCAACTATGTTATCCATGCAGTCCTCACTTAATAAGGGCATCTAATGGCCTATCATAGTGAAACACTCTCTAACATTATTCATAGGTACCCCACTTATGACGAGATGTACTCCAATGTGTAGGTATGTCGATAGTGGAAGCATTATATTCTGGGAAAGGAAACAATCATCCTCATTGATCCAGATTATGTTGGGAATGAAATGAGATACACTCAAAACTATAGCAGAGAACACATAAGTACAGTGAAACTGAACTTTTATTAATGAATAAAATAACATAATATTGTAGAATACAAACTGGCTAGAATGGTGGTAGCTTGTCTTTGAAGAGAACGCGATGTCATTTATGCTCATTCACAAAAAGATATTACAAGAGACCGAAAGACCGACCTTATTGGCTACATCATAGGAATAATAACATGTCCTCTCACAAATGAGAGGACCCATATATATATGGTACTTAGGGATGCCTTTAAGAGTCATATCATTTCACTTATTTTAATATTATTACATGTTTTGTTTTCTTTATCCAATTTTACAAATGCCATGGGTGAATACCACGGGCACATAAACCACCAATGGTAAAATCTAATTAATAACCGTGCAAACATCTTTTTACCATTTTATTATCATTATTTATTTTATTTCTCTCCATCTTTCAAATACCATGGGTGTATACCATGGTTTATCACAACCACAGGCTTGAAAACATTGATTCGATGGAAGAGGTGGATGGCCACCGATATCCACCTGGATGGTCTCTGCAATTCATGCAGACATAAGGAAAGATATAGTATTATCACTATTAGAAGTGGTCTGCATACCTGCAACGATTCCACCTGAACATTAAGTATAAGAAGGGCAGCACCAATCGTGTTTCATACTGCCTCAGTCACCCCCCTAGTCATGGCACTAACCATGGTTCTTAACTCCAATGGACATGAAACCTTCAGGTGGCCACATTTATACCACAATGACTCTGACTTTGCGACTACATATTAAGAACTAAACATACTCAAACAAATCCCATACTTCCACCTCTAGGATGCACTCTTGTGCTATCTCAACCATTTTTGTGTTCCTTCAAGTGAGAGCGTGAAGATGATTTGGGAGGCACATTACAGTCACGTGGTCAGGCACTTCAGTGTGGAAACGACAGTAGTGATAGTGCATATTTACTTCTACTAACCAAACCTTCGATGGGACGTTATCTAGTACAGTAGGTCATGCACTACATGTGTTATCGTTAAACCAACCATCAAGAAGTAAGAGTTGTACACTCCTCTACCTACCATAGACAAGCCCCATGAATCAGTTTCCATGTATTACATGTCATGCTTGCCTTCCACCAAACATGGTTACGATTATGTATTTGTGTTTGTCAATCGGTTCTCTAAAATGGCCATTTTAGCACCATGTAAGAAGAATGTCACAACTAAGGCCAATGTTAAGCTCTTCTTTGAGCATGTTTGGGTTTATTTTGGGCTGCCAAGGACCATTATTTCAGACAGGAACAATAGGTTCCTTAGTACCTTCTGGTCTAGCCTATATTGGTCTCTAATGGACACTAAGTTGACCAAATCGATTGCCTTCCACCATCAAATAGATGGACAAACAAAAGTGATCAACCAGATGCTTGTGCATATTCCACACATGTATAACTCCAAGCATCCACATACATGGGATGAGATTCTTCCATATGTTCAACATAGTTATAATAGAGCTCTTCACAACTCTATTGGCCATAGCCCCTTTCAGGTGTGTTTGGGGTTCCAGCCATCAACCCCCATTAATGTAGTTTTTCCCACTGCATCTTCACGGACAGAGTTCTCCCACACCCAAACCGAGAAAAATCGTGTAGTCAAATTTTTTGAATGGATCCAACACCTCAAACAATAAGTTCGTGACATCCTTCAAAAAGCTAATGCCAAGTACAAGCAACGACATGACCAACATCGGATTCCACACAAGTTTCGGGTTGGTGATAAGATGGTTGCACTTGTAGAATGAGCGCCTTGTAAGCCCCCACATGAAGCCAATACCACTTTGATATGGGCCTTACACCATCACAAAGGTTGTGGGTGAAAATGATTTTGAATTGAGTATTCCTCCTTTCCTTGGCTTTCACCCAGTATTTATTGTGGAGTTGCTCTGACCATATTACCTGCCTTTTTTTGACACCTCAGAGGTGGCTAAGCATTTAGCCCCTACTGAACTCAATCCCAACTGCATTGAAAAAGCTACAATGGATCAAATCATGGAGACCCAAATGAAAGCCACCCGCCAGCAGAACATACAACTCTATCGCGTTATCAAAGTAGGACAACTACTTCAGCAAGGCAAGTGGCTCACCAAGATTCAAATTCAACAAAAGTTTCCCCAACTCCTGAGGGAAATTGACGCAATGGAGACCATTGCTTCCTAAGGCGGGAGGACTGATCCATGTAGATATTGGTGGCCATCCATCTCTTCTAATGAATCAACATTTTTGAGCAAGTGGTTTTGATAAACCATGGTATACACCCATGGTATTTGAAAGGTGGAGAGAAATAAAATAAATAATAATAATAATAATAATAATATGGTAAAAAGATGTTAGCACGATTATTAATTAGTTTTTATGATTGGTTATTTATGTGCCCATGGTTTTGTAACCCATGGTATTTGTGGGATAAAGAAAATAAAACATGTAATAATATTAAAATAAGTGAAGCAGTGTGACTCTTGAGGGAAAAGGCATATGTAAGTACTATATATACGGGCCCTCTCATTTGTAAATGGACATATTATTATTCCTTCATGATGTAGCCAACAAGGTCACTGTTTCGGCCTCTTATAATACCTTTTTGCTAATGAGCGTAGCCGACATCTCTTTTTCTTCAAAGATAAGCTACCAACATTCTAGCTAGTTTGTATTCTACAATGTTTTGTTATTTTATTTATTAATAAAAGTTGGGTTTCACTAAACTTATGTGTTCTTTGCTACAATTTTGTTTGTATCTCATTTTGTTCCCAACATAATCCAGATCATTTGTGGGCCTGATTTTTGTAAGAATGTCTCCTTTTTTTTTATCTTTGTTGCGTGCATAGCCGCAAACTTTACTTAAATATATTATCTTTTAGTTCCAGTTAAAAACAAAAAACAACAACTAGAACTTAAAGACTTCAAATGGCTCCCATTTAATCATATCTTGGGAATATAGCTAGCTAGGAAGGTGGGAATTTTTTAAGATAGGCATATTCCTCCCCTCCAAGTGCTTCACAAGCAAAGTCTATCTTCCTAAGTTTCAAATCCAATTTGAATGCCTCTATTCCTTGACGTTTAACTAATGTTAAGATAGATAAAATTGGAGTTTGGGGTATTTTTTATGGAGCTAGTCAAGGAAACCCACCAAAAAATGGTGTTGGGGTATCATTTTCCTCAAGGACGCCCACAAAATAAGCTTCCATGTAGTTTTAAGTGAAGAGGAAAACAATTATGCAAAACTCCTTGCACTCAAAATGCTCTTAAAATTGTCGACCTAGCATATAGTTCTAAAACTTTAGGTGTTTAAAGACTCAATGATCAGAAACAATTAGATGAAGGGAAAACAAAAAAATGGCAAGCCTAGTAGTTAGTCCAATAACTAAATAAGTAAAAGGGTTTTTAACTAGTTTATCTTAATTTGCTTTGAAAACATGTACACATAACTTAATAGGAAGCAAACTCACTATCTAATGGGGGGCTACAACTAGTAGATGGTATAAGGCAATGGAAGGAAATCAAAGATGGTGATATCATTAAGGAACATGTCTTCACCATCCACATCTAATTATTTTTATGATAAACAACCGTATTAGGAGACTTGGGATTGGTCTTGGTGCT
>JZKD02S1551060.1:0-10410 GCA_000966675.3 Picea glauca
GGGGATAGCCCCCCCGGACCCCGCAGAGGGGGTACCCCCCCTCTGCACTCCCCCGCGTGGAAGAGTGTACATACTTCTGGGGTGTAAATAATTCATGGGGTATAAACATGGATGAAAGTAAAAGAATCTCTAAATCAGGAAGATAATCAGGCTCCACAACCAACACCATACAAACTCGTAACCTTTCTTGAGTAGTTGGGTAAATCCTTTCATTAGTTCAGCGTAATTGGGGATGAAACGATGCAAAAATTTTGCGTTCCCTTGCAAACTTTGGAACTGGCATAGTGTGGAAGGAGGAGGTAGGTTAAGAATAGCCTCAACCTCGAAAGGGTCTACTCGAATCTCATGTATCGACATGATAAAACCATGAAGTTGGTTGGACTCCACACAGAAACCACATTTTTGTGGGTTCAAACATATATGATAATAATGAAAGCATACGAAAATGGCCCTTAAATCTGTCAGTTGATCTTGGTCGCCAATTTTGTTATGGGACTTATCAATTAATGCGGACATAAACAGATCTCCCTAGATCCACCTAGATCTAGAACAAAACATAACATAATATGATGCTTTCCCTAATCTCTAACTATTGAGTTTACTAGCTAACAAGAGATAGGTAACATACCATTTAAATGATACTGCCTCTTGCCATTGTCATCCTAGCTCCACTCCAGTGCTCCTATGATATTGAATATGTAAGGGAACACAAGCCAACCAAAGTGAAAGTAATCCAATATACTCAACAAGAACTTATGAATGTGATCAAGGAATCATACAATAAAACAAGACAAGTTTTATGGGAAAGAAACATATCATTGTATTATATTAAAGTGAAAGTGGATATTACAACCAACGCCTTGATATCGCAAGGTCCCCTTCCGATGAACCTTTTCTCCAACACACACACTTGCTCCAGTATTGAATGAAGAAGGTCCACAACAACTTGATGAACTGAAATGAGGTTCTCAAGCATGATCCAATCCAGAATTATCCATACATTCTTAGCCTTGCTCAAATCAAACTTTGCCTTTTCCATGAGAAATCCCTCTTTATATAGGGGAAAGAGAGATGGTTTGAAGAGATTAGGATGATCCCACCAAATCAGAGAAGCGAGTAAGATCCAAATCATTCAGATGCCACCTCATCTTCTAGAGGACTCCCTTCTAGAACTTTCGTGAAACTTGACCTTTTCTTAGTCTTTTGACATCGTCGCACCCTAGCTATAGTGCATCCTGCGGAGACGTCGCAGCCAAAGTTTAGAGAAGTGGGTGAAGATCAGGCATTGTCTCGCCCTGTGTGTGGTGCAGCCTGCGATGACCTTTAATATGTTTTTGAGAGGAGAATTTCAATCACTTTCCTCATGAAGAAATGATCTTTTTGGGAACATGAACACATGTTGTCGATCGATCATTGGGGTGACCAAAATAATGTGTAACAGACGTTCTATGTGCTTTATTATACTTCCTTGGGCATCGATCAATGGTTCCACTTCTCCCTATTCCTGAACCAACGATTGGGAATTAAAGTTCTCGTAGAATACAAGTTCCATTTAAAATTGTCATATGATCAAAATATCTATTCGATCAAGAAATTGATTCATTGTTGGAGAAATAACCAAACAAAATTTCACACCAAAATTGCTCTGAGAAACATTGATACATTCATAGAAACACCATAAATTCAACATTGATTTTATTCATTCATTTCCAGAACTTGAGACGAGACTGTCTCAAATTTCTCTAGGTTTACTACACACAACCTCACGCTCTCCAATTAACTAATCTAGAACAAATTACACAATTTGATATAGCTCAATGAGCTCTTGTATGGATCTAACAACCAAATCCCAAATAAAGCTCAACAAATCCCCAAATCACTCACTCTGTTCTAAAAATCAGGAAAATAATCACACTTATCACAACCAAGCTCAATCTATATGCCTTCTAAAGGCTCCATGAACTAATTATTACAATTAAAATAAAAATGAAGGGAACCAACCCCCTTTAGTAAATAGTTTGACCTTCTAAGGGTCAAAATCATGAATTTCCTTTGATTCCCTTGCATCAGACTCCCGTGGAACAAACATGTTCATGGAATATTGTACATGAGGTCTTCAAGCTTCTTTCCATACTTATGGATCTCTGCAACACTCATCCAGGTTGCATCTTCTACAGGAAGATCTTTCCACTTGACTAAGTACTCATAGTAATCCTTCTTCCTAGTCTTCTTGGAAATATTTTGATCAAGAATTATTTCCATCTGCAACTTCTTCATTGTAGGTAGATTCTTCATCCACTAAACATATTCACTACCATCCCCATCCTCTACCTCAGATTATCTGTAAGGATACAGGTCTGCAACATTGAATATTGGAGATATTCCAATATCTAGTGGTAACTCTAATTCATAGGCATTTCTTGAAAATTTCCTTTGGATCTTGCAGGATCCTATTTTCTTCAACTTTAGCTTGTTATACTCTCCCATTGGGAATATCTCTTTTCTCATATGTGCCAACACTTGAACTCCAACTTCAAAGTTAACTTATCTTATTTTCTGATATGCCCTCTGCTTATACCTATAATTGTTGTCTTGTAGTTTCTTGACTTGTTCATGTAACGTCTGCATGTCTACAAAAAAATATTCTACATTTTCACTCCTCAATTATGATTTTCCCAAATTCATGAGTTCATAAACACCCCTTGGATGCATTCCATACAATATCTGGAATGAAATCTTTCATGTACTCCTGTTAGGTGAGTCATTATAAGAAAATTTAGCTTGTGGTAAAACTTGATCCCACTGACTCTTATTTTCATTAACTAAACTCCTCAACAAGTTACCCAAACTTATATTTACTAATTCAGTCTGCCCATCATTCTGAGGGTGATAAAATAAAATAAATGATAAATTTGTTCCAATTTTTCTCCATAAGGTTCTCCAAAAATGTCCAACAAATTTAGTGTCTCTATCTGAAACTGTACTTCTAGGAAATCCATGCAATCTCACTATCTCCTTAAAGAACAATTTTGCTATGTGTTTCATTGATAGTCTTATAACAAGATATAAAGCGTGACATCTTTTAAAATATATCAACAACTACAAATATTGAATTGTTTCCTCTCTTTGTTCTAGGAAAACCTAAAACAAAGTCCATGCTTAAGGAATCCCATGGCATGTCTGGTATAGGAAATGGATGATGCAAACCTGCATTTTTTTGTTTCCCTTTGGCATACTGGAAATTTTTGCATCTATCAACAAATCTCTTCACATCAAACCTCATACTTGACCAAAAATAAGAATAATGTTATTAGGAAAATGTCTTTTCATGGCCAAAATGATGAGCTAATCCTCCACTATAATTTTCTTTCAACATGTTGTCCCTCATTGAGAATTTTGGAATGCAAAGTTGACTGGATTTGAACAAAAATCATTCTTGTATCATGTACTCCATCTAAGGACTCCTATCTCCCATCACTGTATTTTCACATGTTTCATAGGCTTCTTTAAAGTATGGATCGTCTATGTACATCGCTTTGAGATGCTCAAATCCCATTGTACTTACTTAAAATTCCTGCAAAATTAAACATCTCCTTCTCAAAGCATCTGCAACCTTGTTAGCATTCCCACTAATATGTTTAATAAAAAAAATAAAATTATGCATGAATTCTACCCATTTGGCATGTTCTTGATTCAATTTCTCCTGCTTGGTTATAAATTGCTAAGCATGGTTATCCGAATATAAGATGAATTCTTTAGGTCTTGTATCACTCCATAAAATGTTTTTTCATAAGTCGAATATTTCTTCTTAGCATCATTCAACTTCTCACTAAAATAGGCAACAAGTTTATATTCTTGACTCGGGACAACACCAATTTCTACCCCACTTGCATCACATCTGACTTGAAAAGGCTTTTGAAAACCTGGTAAAATTAAAATTGGTTGTTTTGTAATCTTGTCCTTTAACAGTCTGAATCCATTTTCAACTTCTCTTGTCCAATTAAAATATTTGTTTTCTTTCCTTATAGTATCTACTATAGGAGCACAAATACTATTGAAATTTCTGATAAAATTTATGTAAAAGGTTGACAATCCATGAAAGATTCTTACCTCAAAAACAAACTTTGGAGAAGGCCATTATTTTATAGCTTTTACCTTATATGGATCCATCTTCAGTCCCTCTTGAGAAATCACAAATCCCAAGTAAACCAGTTCTTTCTTCATGAAGAGACACTTCTTCAAATTTACTAAAATATTTTCTTATTGCAGCCTCTTCAACACCAACTTCAAACATCTCAAATGATCCTCTTTAGTTATGTTGTAAACAAGGATGTCATCTAAATAAACAATTATGAATTTGACAATGAAATCCTTAAGAACCTCATTCATTAATATCATGAATGTGTTGGGGGAATTTGTCAATACAAAAGGAATGACAAGCCATTTATATAGTCTTTCATTAGTCTGGAAGGTTGTCTTCCACTCATCTCCTTCCCTCATCCTTATTATATGATAACCACTCTTCAATTCTATCTTAGAAAAATAGTTTTCTCCACTTAAACAATCCATTAAATCATCCATTCTAGGCAAGGGAAATATGTACCTGATTTTTATCTTGTTGATTGCTCTAGAGTTTGTACACATCCTCCAACCACCATCCTTCTTTGGACTTAACACAATAGGTATTTCACAGGGACTTAAAATCTCCTTGACCAAACCTTTGTCTGAAAACTTTTGGACTTTCTTTCTGATTTCTTCATTTTCTCTTGGTGTCAACCTGTATGCATCTTTGTTTGGAAAACTAGCTCCTGGAAATAGATTAATATTATGACTAATGATTCTAATGGGAGGCAAAGTGTCAGGAAATTTATCAACTACTATATCAACAAATTCATCTAACAATGCATGAACTTAAATAGGTAAATCATTTATAGTGGTGCTAGTGAGAATTACTCTCTGCTTACCAACAACAACAAATTGTATTTATTCTTCCATATTGTCTTCCTACAAAATTTCCTTCCCATTCATGAGTAATACACTTGGACCAACTTCCTCCTTATTTCCTTCATCTTTCAGTGGTAGCAACACATTTTTTTGCCCATTCTTCTCAAGGGTGTATGCATTCTTTCTCCCATCATGAATTTCTTTCCTATCATATTTCCATGGTATCCCCAAAAACATATGAAAAACATCCATGGGCATAACATCACATAAAATTTCATCCTTAGAATTGCCAATTTGAATTTCTACTTTGCATTGTTCACTTACCAAAATTTGATGTACCTTTTGCAACCAAGATACCTTGTGTGGAGAAGGATGTGCCACCTTTTGTAATCCTAACTTCTCCACTATTTCCATAGAAACCAAATTATCTATAATGCCACTGTCAATGACCACTTTGCATACATTTCCTCTTGATTTGCATATGGTTTTGAACAATTTTTTCCTCTATGCTAGTTCATGGATTTATTTTTCTTATTTTATTAAAACCCTCTTCAGCATGAGTGCTTCTCCAATCTCAGGAGTCTCATCTTTCACTGTTAGTTTTGTTGTATTTTCTTGAGATTCTACAATGTGAGCTCCTCTAGTGTTTGTTGATTTGTTTTCGGGATAGTCCCAAGACATATGCACTGTCTTTCCACATGTATAGAACCTGATTTATCTACTTCTTACTCTAACTCTTGAGAAGAATCTCCTTCCCCTGAATTCTCCTTCTCTTGGTGATTGGCTACTAGAGTTGCCTACTTCTTCTTTCATATTCTGAAACCTCCCTCTGGATTGGCTTCATCCTCCGGTTCTTTGACTCTGTTTACTGGCCAATTTCTCTTCTTCTTTCAAGGCTGCTCGATGACCATCTTCCACAATCCTCAAAGTTAGTAGGATGCTTTCATCATGAATTTCATACCTTATTCCATTGATATACCTGGAAACTTTCTCAACATCATCTTCTACATGACCTACTCTTATGTTTAGTCTATAGAAATCTTCAATGTACTCCTTCACTGGCATACCTTTTTGTCTCAAATTCTATAATTTCCTTAACAGATTTAGTTTTTATTCCTTTGGCATGAATTTAGACTTAAACTTTTCTACCATTCTATCCCAAATATTAATATTGGCTTTGCATTTCCTTCTTCTATTAGCCTGTAACTCATCCCACCATAAGGTTGCATTTCCTTTCAGTCTAGTTACATCATACTTGACCCTCTTCTCTTCATATATGGCCTCATAATCAAAATGTTTGTCCAGTGCATTGATCCAATCAAGTAGTTCTTCAACATTCAAGTTCCCCTCATACATTGGAACTTCCATTTTAGGTTTGGATCCTACCTTTGTAACCATCCTTAACAATTGATCCTCAGTTGTTTCACCTCCTGGGGATTATCCTCCTTCACTAGATCTTGTGTCTTTAAACTCACTCACATATCTGGTGTCAGGTTACTTCCTCTGAGTTGCTTCCATGGATTCCATCCTAGCCTGAACTCTCCTTAGTTCATTCTGCAACTCTGTAACAAAAACATTTTCCGAAATACCTCTTCTCCTGGGAGGCATGGCTGCTAAAGAAAATACTCAAGAGGCTCTGATACCACTTGATATCTCGATTGGACCAATGTTCAATCCTTTTCTTTCTTGTTTGGAAACTGACAACAACGACCTCTCAAGTTCGTTATTATAGTGGTGCTCTAACTCAAGAATTCAACCAGATCAAGGGCTAGAACCTGGGTCTGATTAAAAAAAAGACGAGGAGATTTCAATAGGAAAGACCCGAGGGCTTATCCCCTTTAGTATATGACCACGAATTATGACCTTGAACTAACCAATTTGGCTCTTAACTTATGATTTTCCACCCTCTCAAATCGATGACTGTGTTTTAATCAAATGATGACCTTGAACAATCCTCTTTGAATTCGCAACTCCAACAAGGTGGTTGGTTAATGATTAAATTGAATGTGAACTTACCTCAAAGTGACATGTAACCCACTTGATCGATGATCAATATTAATTAACAAATTGGCTTGGCATTAATCTTTACGCACTTCCCTGGTCGAAATGGCTATCCATCATTGATTATCCTCTCAAATCCCAATCCGATGATGATGGCTCAATGTATTTGATCAATCAATGAGGAATGAAGATTGTTGATATGAATATGATCAGCAATCAATGGACATTCTCTGTGATTTATTATACTTCCTTGGGTATCGATCGACGGTTCCAGTTCTCCCTATTCCCGAACCAATGATTGGGAATTGAAGTTCCTGTGGAATACAATTCCACTACAAATTCTCATAAGATAAAAAGATCTATTCGATCAAGAAATTGATTCACTTTTGGAGAAATAACCAAACACAATTTCACACTAGAATTCCTTTGAAAAACATTGATACATTCATAAAAATACCATAAATTCTGTAGAAATTATTTGAGGTCCTATGAGGCTGCCATCTAAGGTCTGTCATTGACCTTAGTATGGCTCTAAGTTTCAACTGTATGGCTGTCTTCTTTTGTTGTTTTAGGAAAACAAACAGTCATCCCACTTTCTGCTCAATGTTTTATAGGCTAAGTGCTCTTTTAAGGTGCCCTTGCAAGTGTTTTATTATCTCAATGTTAGCACATGCAATATAACTTAAAACACATAACACTACCTCTATATATTGAACTTTAAAATGTTGATCTAAACTTCTAAACATGCATAAATTTGACACAGGTATTTTTGGTCAACACGACCTTGGATAAAAAACCCCTGGGAAAAACCAGTTTGGGATATATGTCTATATAATGATGATTAAAGAAATAGATACAAAAAGTAATGAAATATAATGGAACTTGTATACATAGAAATATCCTCACAAGCCTTGCCACAAGAACCAGAGAAAGAAGTGCCCAAACTGTGGTGCGCCCTCTCCCTTTGTTTCCCTCTGTACTGAACTGAAGTGCCCTAGCTCATATGTAGCCCAATGAAGAAATCCATCCACATGAATGTCCTCTCCTGTGCTGCCTCTCCACTGAAATTGTCAGAGCTTGAATCATCCAAGCAGATCTGCTACCAGGTAGCTACCAGTCCTCTCAACTCATGCACCCTCCTCCAAGAAGAAATGATCACAATAAATAAATTGAACCTGAAACTAAAAGTCTCTCTCCATAGAAACAAACACCCAAGCTCTCCTCTTTGAATGCATCAGACCTCAACCTGAGCTGACAGGTCCTCCTCTCCTCATTAACAAATGAAGGATGATAAATGTGCCCCTCCTTCTCAAGATGCGCCCCTCCTCCGTGCAAAGTGCTCCGTCTGAATAATTAAGGCTAAACCTCCATGGATAACCTCTCCATGCAAGCTCCAAGCTAACAAGAGCCTCTCCTCAAGCTCTCAAGGTTTTTGCTCAAACCCTCATGAAGTGCGCCCCTCTCCTCCTCAAGATATGCGCCCTCCTTCTCTTCTCCAAAAGTCTCAAGTGAAGAATGAGTCTCCAAAATGCCTTTACCCCCTCTTTAGCCTCCTCATGCCAACCCTAAAAGATCAATGGCCTAGATTAGANGCTCTTTTAAGGTGCCCTTGCAAGTGTTTTCTTATCTCAATGTTAGCACATGCAATATAACTTAAAACACATAACACTACCTCTAGATCTTGAACTTTAAAATGATGATCTACACCTCTAAACATGCATAAGTTTGACACAAGTATTTTTGGTCAACATGACCCTGGATAAAACCCCCCCGAGGAAAACCAGTTTGGGATATATGTCTATATAATTATGATTAAAGCAAGAGATACAAGAAGTAATGAAATACAATGGAACATGTATACATAGCAAGCTCCTCACGAGCCTTGCCACAAGATCCAAAGAAAGAAGTGCCCAAACTGTGGTGCGCCCTCTCCCTTTGTTGCCCTCTATACTGAACTGAGGCGCCCAAGCTCATTTGTAGCCCAATGAAGAAATCCCTCCATAGGAATGTCCTCTCCTGTGCTGCCTCTCCACTGAAATTGTCAGAGCTCAAATACTCCAAGCAGATCTCCTACCAGGTAGCTTCCAGTCCTCTCAACTCATGTGCCCTCCTCCAAGCAGAAATGATCACAATGAATAAACTGAACCTGAAAATGAAAGTCTCTCTCCACAGAAACCAGCGTCCAAGCTCTCCTCTCCCAATGCATCAGACCTCAACCTGATCTGACAAGTCCTCCTCTCCTCATGAGCAAATGAAGGATGATAAATGCGCCCCTCCTCCTCAAGATGCGCCCTCCTCCATGCAAAGTGCTCCCTCTGAAGAATGAAGGCTAAATCTCCATGTATAACCTCTCCATGCAAGCTCCAAGCTAACACAAGCTCCTCCTCAAGCTCTCAAGGGTTTTGCTCAAACCCTCATGAAGTGCACCCCTCTCCTCCTCAAGAGATGCGCCCTCCTTCTCTTCTCCAAAAGTCTCAAGTGAAGAATGAGTCTCCAAAATGCCTTTACCCTCTCTTTAGCCTCCTCATGCCAACCCTAAAAGATCAATGGACTAGATTAGATCTAGCCAAGTCTAATCAATGGGTGAGATCAACTCTAATAATCTCATTAAGGAAACCCACTTTCCTTAGTTGCTTTATGTCTATTAATTCACCCACAATGTGAATTAATTGTCACTTTATGACTTAGGTGACATATTTCACTTTTGACTTAAAACTCCTAAGTCAAAGTGAAATTAGAATCATAAAGTAAAGTACAAGGGTAATAGTCTTCCCCCTTTGTGCTTAGAGACTCATAAGCACATNAAACCAGTTTGGGATATATGTCTATATAATTATGATTAAATCAAGAGATACAACTAGTAATGAAATACAATGGAACCTGTATACATAACAAACTCCTCACGAGCCTTGCCATGAGATCCAAAGAAAGAAGTGCCCAAACTGTGGTGCGCCCTCTCCCTTTTTTTCCCTCTATACTGAACTAAGGTGCCCAAGCTCATATATAGCCCAATGAAGAAATCCCTCCACAGGAATGTCCTCTCCTATGCTTCCTTTCCGTAGAAACTATCAGAGCTCGAATCCTCCAAGCAGATCTGCTACCAGGTAGCTGCCAGTCCTCTCAACTCATGCACCCTCCTCCAAGAAGAAATGATCACAATAACTAAACTGAACCTAAAACTGAAAGTATCTCTTCACATAAACTAGTGCCCAAGCTCTCCTCTCCCAATGCCTCAGACCTCAACCTGATCTGACAAGTCCTCCTCTCCTCATGAGCAAATGAAGGATGATAAATGCGCCCCTCCTAGTCAAGATGCGCCCTCCTCCATGCAAAGTGCTCCCTTTGAAGAATGAAGGCTAAACCTCCATGGATAACCTCTCCATGCAAGCTCCAAGCTAACACAGGCTCCTCCTCAAGCTCTCAAGGGTTTTGCTCAAACCCTCATGAAGTGCGCCCCTCTCCTCC
>JZKD02S1551071.1:0-10410 GCA_000966675.3 Picea glauca
CACATACTTATCACTTTTCACACCTCTTCCCCTCTGCTTCCTCATCTTTTGGATTTTTGGGCTCGTTGACCCCAAGAAGGGCTTGTACCTCATTTCATGGAAAGAAGGGGCTAAAGGCCCAGAGGTGTTGTAGCTGGCAAAAGTTGAAAGCCATAACTAATCCTTCTAGATGCTCACCCTAAGGTCCTGAGAGCAATGAAACGCTTCTCCATAAAAAATGAAGGACCTTTTAAAAAGAAAATGACTAAAATGTCTCGCTTTATGGGGGAATGCATTGTGGTGTCTTTTAATTTCCAGTGCATATGGCACTCAATGTGTTCTAACTTCCAGTGGCATTGCGGTGCTTCTTTTCTTTCTTTGCACATGGCACTCAATGTTCAGACCATAAAAAATGAAAGGCAAATAAAGGGCTTCGAAAAATGTTGAATTATAAATGAAGGGATGCAGCACACCCTCCACAAAGGCACCCATAAATGAGACAATGTGAGCCCTTGATATGTCAAGGACCCCATGCCCAAAAGTCTTACCCCCATCCACCTCATATTCACTACACGGCCTAGAGAGGGTCTTCTTGGGAAACACTCCTTGACTTGGGATTGGCCTACCCAATAGGGCACCATGACAATCCTCCCATACCTAAATTTCGCAAAGTTTATAAGGTCTTTGAGCAATTGTTTAGTTTGAAAAGGGGGGATTTAATGCACATGTATGGGTGGTTCTTTTATTAAATGTGGCTTACTTGGCATGATACATGTGACTTGTGGACCCTTGGAGGGCATATTTGCTTGTCTTTGCAGGACCTTGCCCGGTGAAATCTATTCATGGAGGAGCTAAGCCACTTGGACCTCCATAGGGGCTTGAAATCCCATTGGTTGGATGTAGCGTCCCACTCATTGTAGACCTTGGAAGATGAATGTTGCACTTGGGAAGGTGACTTTAGAACTTGAACGATGCTTGGAACCATGAAGAGAGGATGACGTCACCCTCCTATGCCCAAACGTCCCTCTTGGGAGGCATGATGTCACATTTTGGTGGAACGTTTGGCACACTTGGTGATGTTGTGGGCTTGAAGCCCCACTCTACTGCTTGATTTGAGGATGATGTGGCACCCTTCTAGCTTGACGTCCTGGCCTTTGGAGGCTTTTCCATCGCACGTGCCACCTTGGAGAGGAATTTTATGGGCTTAGGTCCCATCATTTAGTTATTTTTGGTCATTTTGTAAGCTTATGTGAGCAAAAAGACAAATTGATTTGCTAATTAAGCATTGTAACTTAGGTTTTAACCTAAAATCATGGACTTAATTGTAAAGTGGACAAACTAGGGCTTGGGTTTCCTCATATAATTATGAGACAAGTCATTTATCACAAGATCATAACTCATCACTTGAAAAAATACTCTTGGACGAAAATTTTGACCCTCTTTGGCAATTCGCTCTCTCTTCTTTCTTGTCATTATGGATGCTACACTTGTCTATTGGTGGAATAAAGGCTAGTGACTTCTCTTGGATGCTTCTTCTTGGCAAATTGTTGGAATTTCTTTGATAAGGAAGGGTTTTGCATGTTATCTCTTGGATTAGGTAAGAAATTTCTGCAACTTTGTGTTTTTCTTCTTAAATTCAAGGTTATACTATCAAACCCTAGGAGCAGTATAAGGGGATACACCCTCCATCTGTTGAAATATTGTAACTTCGAAGAATATTCTACCTGAGAGAGAGTTGAATAATATTATTATATTATATTTAATTAGGCCTTATTCTGCCTTAGTAAAAGTTGGCCCTATTGTGCCTTGACAGTTAATTGTAAATTAAGAGGGTAAAGTGACAGGTTGGCCCAGACCTAATTATAGTTTGGCCAGACCACTATTTATAAGAGAGGCCAACACCTCATTTGGACACACACACTCACCAACTAGCTCTGCAGTGCGCAAGTCTTGGAGGAGAACCTATTGCAACTGGGGGTGACGTCAAGGAGGGTTTTGGTCTATGTCTTGGTATCTCTTGGTTAAGTAGTGCGCTACTCTTTCCTAGTGAAGGAGTAGAGGAGGATCTTCTGCTTTGTTTCTTCTGGTCTATCTATATTGAGGAAGTTTTGCTAGGTTTTCTTCCCCATGAGGGTTTCCCAAGATAATCTGTGTGTCTCTATTGTTTTTGTGATTGCCTCTCTTTCAATGATCTTATTTATGCAGCTAATGTGCTAAATGATTATAATAATAAAGAAGAATCGTAACTGCTAGCTGTATAAGTAAAAATTCAACACCATCAAGGAATTTTCTTCTATTGTCTTTGAAAGAGCTTAAGGATTGCTACAAGAAGTAAGAGGGTTTACACCCTTGTAACAAGACCTTGCTAGGGTTTATCTTTTCTAGGGAGTAAGAGGGTTTACACCCCTAGAAGATTATCAAACCCTAGTTTAACTTGGATTTCTAAGCTCGACGATTTGGAGGTTTTCCAGAAAGGTTACCACAGAAAAGCAAGACTTGAAGCAAGGTTTTGTGACACTTTGCAGGATGCATAGGGACATGCAGCAGATGGAAGTGTGGTTCGAGGATTCTCTCAGTTAAAGGGAGTTGATGGCAGAATTCGAAAAGAAGGATCGTGTAGGCCTTCATGCCGAGTTGTAGACCTTCGTGCCGAGTTGTTGGCTTCATGCCGAGTTGTAGGCTTCGTGCCGAGTTGTAGGCTTCGTGCCGAGTTATAGGCTTCGTGCCGAGTTATAGGCCTTGTGTCGAGTTGTAGGCTTCATGCCGAGTTGTAGGCCTTGTGCCGAGTTGTAGGCTTCATGCCGAGTTGTAGGCTTTATGCCGAGCTATAGGCTAATCCAGTGAGATGGTCTAGTATGTCGAGTTGTTGCTACACCAGTGAGACAGTCTGGTACGCTAGTAGTGTAGTCGAGAACCTATATGGTTGTGATGGTGTTGCTCGTAATATGATCTGAATGATCATGAGATAGCCTGTGTAGCTCTGGTGATGCTACCGGTCTGCAAACCATGCAGGTCTTGCCCGTGCCATGTGAGATGGATGGATAATGATGATAGTAATGATGATACTCACGACACGGGTGTAGTCATGGGTGAGCACGTCATGCGGGTGTATCCCATGACAATGATGGTGACACACACTACGAGATGTAGTTCTAGTGTTCTCTAGCGGGTTGTGGCCCTAGACGATATTGACAGGTCCACATGGGTGTAGCCATGTGTGACATAATGATGCTACCAGTAACATGGTCTGCATAACCATGACAAGAGGATCATGGCATAGCGAGCAAGGCTATGAAGACCAGAAGGGAACATCATGGTTAAATACCTCCCTAGCTAAGAGGGAGTGTTGATGTTTTGGTAGCTACGGGAGCTATTAGCCTCCATGGATAAACCTTTGACTAGAATAGAATACTCTGAAAGCAAGAGAAAACCTAAACAGACGTGTGAAAACCCTAGAAGACAAGTTGACTCAGCAGAATAAGTAATATTGAAGTATTATATGCAGAAAAGGACAGGTCAACCTCGCTTGAAGAGACACGTGTTCACCTGGCCAGATTAGTATAAATAGAAGGCGTTTGAGCTCATTTGGTAACACACTCACACTCAAGAAAGTGGTGCGCAAGTCTAGAGGAAGAGTGCAGCTGCAACGACTGCAGCTGGGTACTGGTCTTGGTTTCTGGTTTGGGACTTTCTGCTTGGTGCGCTACCTTTGGAGAAAGGTGCGCTCTCTCTCTCTTGGTTATCCTTTGGGTCTAGTGCTACTTCCGGAATCATTCTATATGTCATAGGTTACGGTGCTCGAGGGTGGCTGCGTGCCTATGGTTGGGTGACAATATTGTGATATTGTCTATGGTTAAACGAGCACAACATTCTAACATCTTCCTAGGTGTTGATTTTAGTTTTTGACCCTTCTCCAATGTGTGTATAGGCTGCACAAAGCATCAAAAAATGTTGTTATGTTTCTACCTCAGTTTGTGAGTGTTGGTCCACATCTACACTATGAGTTGCTTATCTCGCCATGGGATGTTAAGCTTCAAGTAGTCCTGAGCCCTAATCTTTGCTAGTGTGTTAAATTGTTCTAGATAGTATAGTTGTTTTCTCTTGGAATGTTTCCTCCATTTCCCTTTCTTGTAACATTCTTCTAAGTGTGTTTTCAGCTCATTCTCGTGTACTGGACAGCTTTCCTCAATTACACCGCAAACCTTTAACCATGTCTTACATTGCTTGTCCCATGTGTTCTTTCTTCTTTTAGTGCTTCCTGGTTGATTTTTGCTAGTATCCGGCATCCATGGCTACCACCCTATGCCCGTACAAAATCAACCTTCTAAGTGCCTCCATCTCTATGGGATAAAGACCTGTTTAAGCTAGCAAAATCTCATAGGGGGTGTTGATTTTCACCCTCAAGGTGCATGTTATCAAGTGCTTTTGCACCCTTATTGATTTCTTGAAGTGCTCTTTTTCCCTACAAAGGATCAAGTTGCAGACATTTACACAAAGTCTCTTCCAGAAGAGAAGTTTTCCAAACTTCGATCTATGTTAGGAGTTCAGGAAGTTGTCATTAAGGGGGGATAAGCTCTAATGCCTCCTTCCTTCTCCTAGTGTGTCACCTTTGTCAATCCTTCAATCCTATCCCAAGTTGTTCTTAAGGGGGGGTGTTAAGATATTTAGACACTTGGGAGTTAGTTAAGTTCAACTTGGTCTAATATGTCTCTAGGTAAAAGTGTGTTTCTTTAGTATGCATTTGCAGTTACGTAATCCAATGGTCAGGATATGTTCTAGACATAGAGTGATCCGACGGCTCATATTCTCCTTGATATTAACAGCTATATTGATACATGGCTTAACACCTAATTGGTCCATGATCTCTATTTAAAGAGCATGTAGGGTCATTTGCTAATGATCGATTGTGAGAAACTCTCTTGTAAAATATTTTTCTTTTGCATTAATATATTGCCTTAAGTGGCTCCGTTCATTGGAGTCGTGAATTGTTTCCCTCTTCGAGGGTTTTAACCACGTAAAAACATCGATGTATTGTTCTTTTATCTGGTTGTGTGAGTGCTTACTAAAGGAGTTCATCCTGTGTGGGAATACCCTGTTTTGTCAAACATATTGGTCCTATTCAGGTTCTGAACCAGAAATGGCTAGTTCTGTACCAAACATGTCGGTTCAATACGAAACTAGCCTTAAATCGTTGAATCGGTTGGTTCTATAAGGAACAAACCAATTCTATACAACGCCATATGGCCACGGCTAGGGACCACTAAAAGTTAAATAAAAAAACAAAACAATACCAATTCCATATGGCCGCAGTTAGGGACCACTTAGAGTCAAATTAAAAATAATAATAATTATAATAAAAGTGAAAGCAAAAAACCTAACCCTAGTAATTAATAGTAATGTTAAATTCTTAAAGTAAAATTTGGCATTCTCCTTTATCTATCCTTTTAAATGTTGACATTCTCCTTTATCTTCTTTTTCTATCCTTTGTTGGCATTCTCCTTTATCTTCCTTTTCTATCATTTTACTTAAATTTTTAACATTACCATTAATTGTTTCAGGATGTTTGAGAGTGGTTCCAACCTCATTGGACTTCATATGAAGAAAGTAGAATTTTAGATCCCATTCAAATTCAACAGACTTAACAGTTTTCAGGATTTCAGGATTGGCAGGATTGCAACGTTTACACTGGATTCTGTCATGTACGAGGGCATGGCACTGGCATTTAATCAAGAGCACCAAGCCTTCTATGTACCTTGATGTTAGTGGCATTGATTGTTGAACTCCTATGTCATGACCCTATTAAAAATGTACCCTTCACTCAAGCAAGATCAATGATTAGGCATGTTAAACGTTTTCTAACTTATTTTAATGCTTAGAGAGTGATATTGATGATGAGGATCCCAATATAGGCAATGATTTTGATGATATGTAGATATTTGTTATAGCATGATTTCTTTTGGACTCTAGAGGCCATTTAGATCCTCTTTATTGATGTATTTTGGTCCAGAGATGGATTGCACTTGGTGCTATTTTGGTTATATGCACCCTTGCTATATACTTGAGAAACTTTGCAGATTTGTATATATTGGTTTGGATTCATATGGATGCATGTGAATATATACGTTTTTTTTTCAAAATTTGAATATTTTATGTATTTTTTGGTCAACCAGTTTTGTGGTCCAGTTTTTTTCTGGTTCCAATCTGGTTCAGGTTTTTGGGTTCGACCGGTTCAATGACTGGTCCGGTTCTGATAACTTTGATTCACACTATCTTATTTTCTTCTACTGTAGTGAATTTGATTTGTAAGAGAAATGGGTCATGTCATAGACTTGCCAACATCAAAAGAAGGAAAAATTGGAAACTGATGAGCACATCCTCTCAAAATCCTCTCAAAGCAAATCAATAAATTGATGGGAAAGATACACATTTGGGAACCAACTTTCAAATGATGTTGTCAAGATTTGTCTGTTTTTTATTAAAAGGTAATAAACTCACTTATCTAGACAAAATTAATAATAGTATACATCTTTAACGCTTCAAAAAGTTCAACTCTAATTTGAATTTTACACAATATTTTAAGAAGTGAAACTAGATGAACAAAAGTGATCATTCAAGTGGCTGACACAGATTACCTTGCTACTTGCAGTCTAGCAAGAAAGGCCTGTTACTTTTCCAAGTTTATTTTCTTCTCCCAAAGGAAGATACCTTCCTTGATTATTCAAAATACTTGCAAATAGAATGCCTAAACTATAAAAGCTTAAGGTATACTTTCTCTTATTCCAAGGGAGGAGGAGGTGGAGATATAGACTGAATAATGGAAAAGCTATTCTTTGCATTCATCGGCCATCATCAGGTTGTCTGTGTCAACTTTGCTAGATGTATATCAAATAGTTGAAAACTATTAGGTGGAGGTAAAATGAAGGTTTGTAGTGGGCTATAGGCCCCCACAAACCATTCGCATGAGAGTGGTGGCTGATGGAAATTATGGAATACATATCACATTTACCATTCAGTTTTTACTTTTATTGTTTAAACCTTACAAGGAAAAGCAACCATGAACCATACAGATATCAAGCCTTGCTTATGAAGGCCGTCGATTAGTTCTGAATTTGCAGCCATAAAGTACCTTGTCAAAGATTGGAAACTCGGCTTTGTATCTGGTACATGCAAAATCCTTGATCTCCTCATTAGTCCCAGGCTCCTGTGACCCAAACTGGTTGCAAGGGAAAGCCAAGATCTCGAAATCTATACCAAACCAAATAATCAATAATATCGAGCATGTATCAACAACTTAATTAGTTAGTAAAACTTAAAAATGTTGCAGCTACCGTGCTATTCTGTCTTTTCTGTTTGCTTTTTTTTCGCTTTTGAAAAATACTATTCTAGATTGTCTAGCCAGAAGAAAGCTACTGGGATCTGAATGCAATTAAAGTTGAGATCATGACCATTTGTTGGCACATGCAACCCACCATCCACTGGACAAAACCTATATAATCCTACTTAAATTTCACTAAACAACATATGGGATGCTCTATCTACGAACCTAACTGAACTTAGGTTTCACAATAAGTAGGCTCGCCACCTCACCTTTATCCTTGTACTTGTTATAAAGCTCAGTCAGCTGACTGTAATTTGACTTAGTGAAACCACTGTTCAACAAAGAGCAAGGATTTCAAAAATTTGGCATATTAAAGTCATTAACAAAAAATGAAATTTAAAAGAAACACTAACTGTTATGATGAGTATCGTTTAGAAATCAGCTGAAAACCCATTAAGAGTAATTTATGTCAATGAAACCATTGTCAAGTACAGACAAGCAATTTCAATGATAGTGTTTTAAATCCATGAAAGATAAATATTTTAATTCCAAACAAGAAGCTAATTATTATCATATGTATCAATGCAAGATAAGCTGAAAATTTATTAACAGTAATTTATCTCAATAAATTAGCCACCGGTGTGCCAAGTTGTGCAACTGTGTTTTTGGGCAGCTAAGCTTAGCTACCGTCTTTTGCAATCAAGGTTACGCTGCTCTGTTGCATGACATCCTGTAATTTCATAAAGGGAGGTTTAGTTTGGTCTGTTAATAATTGTTTTGGAGATCGTACTTCTCCCCAGCATGAGCCTTTGTGTTTTGTATGGAGAAGTTTTATAGTAGTCTGGCTTGTTATTTTCAACTTCAAGTTTTCTGCTTGCAGGTTACTAGCTTCAGGTTTTGGCTTTGAGCCCATGAGATACTTGACAGCGTGCCTGTTTTGCTGCACAATTCTTGTAATATACTCCTATAACTGTACGTGTACCTTATTGTTTGATTAATAGATATAAGAAGCATATTCCAAAAAAACTATCTCAATTGTTGATGGGTCATGGTTCAGCAGTACAGACAGAGGCATGTCAGGCCACCGACCAAGGTTCAATTTCCTGGACGCATTAATAAGTGGTTAGGTCCAAGTGCAAGTCCTCAGTGATTTTGACAGAAGAGTAACCCCTGTTACAGCAGGACTCCAGAACGGAAGTGCTTTGTTAAGTAGCTCACCCCTCAATTTTCAAGGGCCATTTATGGTTCTGCGGCTTCTGTCATCACAAGTGGGACGCTTGTGTTACCCAATCTGTTCAGGCCAGTTGTCCAGCACCTCTTTGAGCTTTCAGCTTAAAAGGAAGCAGTTGAGAAAAAAAATCAATGAAAGTTGAAAGTTGAAACCTCTGTCGAGCAGATGAGCAATTTTGAAAAAGAAAAAGACCTCAATGAAACCACTATCGAGTGGACGAGCAATTTCAACGATTCGCATCTCAAATCCATGAAAGGGACACGCTTTCAATGAAATTAAAGAGAAAAATTATTTATTATCATATGGGTCATTAAGATATGGACTGGAAAACATGAAGTGTGCTTCAATTCAACGAAGCCACTGTTGGAAATGAGAGAAACAATTCACCTTTCAGGACCAATCAAGTTAAGGCCTTTCAGGAACAACTCTGAGAAGTGTTGACCTTTGAGTCGAGACTCTAATCATGTAATTTCATTTCATTTAAAAATTGGAACGAAAAGAAAAGTTATTTTAGAATACGCGATATATGAGCTGAGAAACCATGGACTGTATTTTTACTTTTATGTCAGGGAAGACACTGTTTACACACAGGCCAATAATTTCAATGATTTTGCATCAAACTTTTCAAAAATTGGATTCTTATTAATAACATAAAGAATCGTTTATTATTATTATCGTCACTTGGGTCGTTGAAAGATCAGCTGAGATCACTTGGGTCGTTGAAACCTCTGCCTGTAATTCAACTAAATGAATCTGCTAATTTTTTGCAGATTTGTCCATTACAATTGAAGAATAAAAATTGAAATCGCAAAACACTTATTAAATTATCATATGGGTATTTGAGAGAGAGAAAGTACCATTGGGATGCAACATTGACAACCAGTAAAACCTTGCCCTTGTAGATGCTGAGATCTACATCTTGTCCTGTGATATCCTGAAATAAATAGATAACTTGTATTTCATCAGACAATGAAGCTAGATATATTTCTTACCTAAAAACAGCAGTGGGTCCTTTTTTCCTGCATTACCTTGACTGAGAATTCGTGAATGCTTTGTTCCTTAGGCTTCTCAGAGGATTGCGCGCCTCCCATTGCTGCTCTACTGAAATTAATTGATACCCAAAACACTGAACAAGATTCGGTTTGATACCCAAATTATTAACAAGACTAAGTACAAAGTTTTCCTGGAAGTCACAGAATTGGAGTGTTTTGTTTGTATTCTGCGATTCTATGTTTCAGTATGGGAAATCATATTTCCCTGTGTGGACAGATGGTAGGCAGTGGGCACGTTCCTAACAACTTGGGTTTGGTGATATGGTGCTGAGCTGGATTCTTGTTTGATTTTTATTGCTGTGATTAATGCAAGTTCGCTATTGAAAATGCTCTTTTGCTTGCGCATTTTTTGCGTTTCTGGTGGTTGATTAATGACCCATTGAAAATGAGATTTGGTTCGCTGTATTTCGAATTGATTTGCGACTTTGTAAATGTACGTTCGAGGTTGAATTCTTCGGATTAAAGTCGGAAATTTTGCCCAAATCCAATAAAGACGACTCCAAAGAAAGAAATTTAAATACTCTTTAGCGTAAACTAGAATCCGAGTTGATAAATTCAAATTTAAAACTGTGTGGGCCTCTTTGAAATAAAAACATTAAAATTTAAAGTTTTGTTGGAATGTGGTTTAGCGATAAGATTAATGTTTAAATTGTTTTTAAAATAGAGTATGTTATTATTATAATAGTAAATGGACTTTTTTCTTGATTATAAATGTGATAAGATTAATGTTTAAATTGTTTTTAAAATAGAGTATGTTATTATTATAATAGTAAATGGACTTTTTTCTTGATTATAAATGTGAAAAGAATTTGGTTAAATTTGTAGAGATT
>JZKD02S1551082.1:0-10410 GCA_000966675.3 Picea glauca
ATATAAATAAAGGTGAATCCACATTGAGGAAACACACTTAACATTGTGTCATCTAACAATTTCAGAAGTTGTGGTTTGAAATTATGAGAATTACAACACCCTCTTGTGTGGTAGGTTTGGTGATGGTGTGGGAGGTATTTCTCTTGAAGAATATAACAAAGGATTGTTTGGGTTTTATTCCCTTGTTGAGAAGGGTTTCCCAGGATAATTCTTGTGTTCTTGTGCATGGTTATTCTTCTTATGATATTGGGTTGCTGCAGTAGTTATGGTTCAATTTATGCTAACAGTAAGAAAATTAAAATGCATAAGCTTACCATAAAATCAACATGGTATCAGAGAAGTTCTTTAGGGTGACCTTTGCACAATTTTGAATGCAGGTCACAGGAGTTTTTTTTTGGGCTACTATACCCTACCACTGATATAAAGAGAGGACCTGACCTCCTATTAAACCCTTGTGGTAAATGTCAAGGCTGGCTACCAGCATAGCCTTGATTAAAGTGTTATGGCAGCATGGAAATATAGCCATAGGTGTGTTTTTGTGGGAGTTTGAACAATCTAAGGTAGCCGACAGTTTCAGAAAGTTCAGTCACTGAATTTTGGGGGAGTTCTTGGGGCAGCCATTAAGGGCCATCATAAACGCAAAAGAGTCCTAATAGCAGCCCCAAAACTGCAAAGTTTGAGTGTTGTTTTAAGGAGAATTTATGAGGCAAGTTAAGGTCTGATTTAGTCTAGTTTTGTGAGTAGATCTAAGGTCTATTATGAGGCTTCTATAAAGGGCATATCTCAGCAGAAAATAGACCAAATATATAAGGCACATTTGGACCTGGTTCTAGTAATTTTTTGTCTGAGATTTCAAGAGGAATAAAGTGAGTTTTTAGAGTAGTCTCCAAGCGAGCTTCAACTCTGCTATAGGAGCACTTCTAGATAAGTTCCAAATCAGAGTTTGTGGTATTTTTTTTGAATTACTTTACAGGCATATCAAGCTAATTTCCTGAAGTATATCCAGGAAAGTTTAGGCATGTTCTAAAGGCAATTTGAAGGGCATATTTGAGACGTATTTCAAGTGAAATTCTGATAAGATTTGAGGTGAATTCTAGAGGCCTATTCTGAGGCCAGATATGAGGTGTATTAAGGACAGATGTGAGACAAGTGAAGTGTTTTTCAGTGCGATCTCAAGGTCTATTTTAATGTCGAAAATTTCAAAGAATCAATGTGAGTTTGATCATATATGAGGAAACAAATTTCTGCGATGATTTTGATCAGATCTGAGGCATATCAAGGTGTATTTCTGAGGCAGTAAGGCCAAGCATGAAGTATGTTAAGAGGCACAAGTCTGAGGCACCTCTAAGACATATTTCAATATATGAGACAATGCAGGTCAAATCCCTTATGGAAGAGTGAATGAAACCTAGGGCTGGATCTAAGGCCTCCTTATTAACAAATTCATGTCAGCATAAACCAAGTAAAAATATAAGGGTGTTTTTTTGTTGCTATGAGGCCCATATAAAACCTATTCTGAATCTTCATTCAAGGCGGATATGAGGTCATAGTTTGTGTAGACCTAAAACTACAATGTTGATGCAGACTTCATTAGAGATATGTATGGTACAATGTGGATACAAGGGAAAACCAATATGGTGATAGAATGTAGCAATCACAGGTGGCCACAGGAAGCTACAACAACATAATTCTAGTCTATGATAAACAAGCGAGGAATATCATTGCTCATCATGACATTGACAAACAAACAAAATAGCCATTGGTGTACACTCTTAGGTATGAACTTGTATATATTATTTGCATCATTTTCATAAGGGTAGTTGCAGGAAGAAGGAACCCTTGGTGCAAACATGGATCCAAAGAGATCTCAGTGCATTCAGAGGAAAAACACACTGGAAGTGAAAACTCCAGGTTTGATTAAATTATCATGCCTCTAACCTACATTTCTAAGGTTGCTACATTACAAGTAGGTGGTGTAGATGTGACAACAATCCTTAAATTGTTTTGATTCTAGAAATGTACTCATGAATATCCTCTAATAGATATTCTTGGTTTGTCTCCTTTCAGTTTTTCCAGGCAGGTTAACAATAAAGGGAGATGTTTATCCTTCAGGCTTCAGAAGGAATGACTTGACTAAGAGGGAGTCAAACTAATTGAGAAAAAGGAAGAGACATTAACTTCTCCCCTTCAATAGTTCAAAGGGAGATAACCAATATTTCAGTTGATCCAACTGCTCTAGTTTATATCCCTAGAGATATTGAAGTAGGGAATAAAAGGTATGTCTAAGCTCAACAAACTCTACAAAGGGTAGAGGGACATGCAACTGATGGAAGTGTCAAGAAATATAAAAATAGATTTGTATCCAGAAGACTCCCACAAACAGAGGGAGTTGTCTATGATGAGACATTTGATCAAGTAGCCCGATACACTTCCATCCATATTATCATCCATGAGTTGGAAACTACATCAGATGGATGTAAATACATCCTTTCTCAATGATGATATTGAGGAAGAAGTTTATATTGAGCAGCCAGAAGGATTCATGATATACAATGAGAAATATCATGAGTACAGGTTGAACAAAGCCCTGTATGGAATAAAGAAGACACCTCGTGCTTGGTATGATAAGATGGATGGATTCTTGATGAGTTTGGGCTTCAACATGAGTGTTACTGATCCAAACCTATACTATTACATTGTTGGTGACGAGAGTCTGATTTTGGTGACTTATTCAGAAATCCTTTTTGTTGGATACAAGAAAGATTTGACTTCTGATTTCAAGATGAAGGATCTGGGCATGATGCACTAATTCTTGGGAAATAAGTATGACAGAGGACCGATGAGATTTTACTGAGTTAAGGAAAATATAAAGTGGGGATATTAAAGAAGTTTCATATGATATAATGGAAATCCATGATAACATTGATGGTGATGTATTTGAAGAAAATGAATGATGATGATTCAAACGAGACTGTTCCATAGTTGATTGGATCATTGATGTATCTGGCTAACACCAGATACATGTACTTAGTCAATTCATGAGTCAGCCGAGATAGACTCACCGGATAACAACAAAACATGTATTCAGATATGTATGAGGCACAGTTGGATATCGCCTAAGATATGCCTCCAATGTGGACTTGATTTTGCAAGGATATGCCAATAAATATTGGGCAAAGAGTATAGTGGACTGGAAGAGCACATCCGATTGTTATTTTTACCTTAGGGTTTACCATGGTTTCCTGGTGCAATAGGAAAAACATAGCTTTGGACTTGAGTACCGCAGAAGCAAAGCATATAGCATTGAGTGTGGCAGTCTGTGAAGTAGTGTGTCTTCACAAGCCTCTAGCATATTTATTTGATCATGAGATGGAATCTATTATTATGACTAGAGCTATGTGAAGCTCTTTGATAACCCTGTGTTCAAAACATGTTGAGATAAAATATCATTATATCAGAGACATGGTGTAGAGGAAAGAAGTACAAGAGCAGTACCTTCCTACACATTAGCAGATTGTAGATATCTTCACCAAACTGCTTGCCAATGCGAAGTTCGAGTACTTCCGTGAGAAACTGACTTGGTGCAGAATACCTCTCTAGCTGAGAGGGAGTGTTGATGACTACAAACAAGATGAAGTTTGAGTACTTTTGTGTGAGACTTGGCCTGATAGAGAATACCTCCCTAGATCAGAGGGAGTGTTGATGATTACAGTTGTGTGAGACATCATCTAGGAAACAGACTAAGTGAGTCTTCATAAGATACATCCCATGATTTGGGTGTGTGGTTCCTCTCTGAGATGGAGAAGGAACATTGTGTGCCCTTGTGTGAGGTGAGGAAGCCCATGATTTGGGTGTGCCCATGAGTTGGGTGTGTGGTTCCTCTATGAGACAGATATGGAACGTTGTGTGTCCTGTGTGGGGTGAGGAGCCCATGTGATGGGTTTACTATTCTCCTATGTGTAGAGAGATGAGATGACAAATCTAGATGAGTTGGACGTGCATGTGGCTGAGCACATGTGAACGTGTGGAAAATCCCATGAATTGGGTGCATCGTTATGAGACAGAGATGAAATGATGTATTCGCCTCCTCTGAGAAGAGAGTTGAGATGATGTGATACTCTAGATGATATGATGATTTGGACGTGCCTGTGGCCGAGCACAGGTGAACGCGATCCTAGTGGTTGAGCACTAGTGAGTGTGGTTCTCCTGTGATACACAGTGAGATAGAGATGTGGACATCCATGTGGATGAGCACAAATAGATGTGCCCCTAGTGGTTGAGCATTAGTGGGTGTATGAGATCCCTTTCTATATTTTCCAAGAGTCAGACTTACCTGTAACCCTATTTGTGATGTAAAGGGTACAAGTCGACCCCACCATAATGTAAAATATAATTAATATGGTAATTATTAATTATATTTTGAGTTATTGAGGTCGGCCCTATTGTGCCAAAAGACACATAATTTTATGTGATAAGTCTTATATAAATAAAGGTGAATCCCCATTGAGGAAACACACTTAACATTGAGTCATCTCATGATTTCAAAAGTTGTGGTCTGAAATTATGAGAATTACAAAACCCTCTTGTGTGCTAGGTTTGGTGATGGTGTGGGAGGTATTTCTCTTGAAGAATATAGTAAAGTATTGGTGGGGTTTTCTTCCCTTGTTGAAAAGGGTTTCCCAGGATACTTCTTATGTTCTTGTGCATGGTTATTATTCTTGTGATCTTGGGTTGCTGCAATAGTTATGGTTTAGTTTATGCTAATAGTAATAAAATTAAAATGAATAATCTTACCATAAAATCAACAAGTAAGACACACTAATATACAAAGGTCACACCTGAGTTTGAGAGCTCAAGCGTAATACCTTTTAAGGTAGAGCCCATTTGATCCAGATTATTTTCGGCACAAAATGAGAGCGAAGATATAATAAAGAAATGTACATATATATCTCAGATACCCAATAATATAACATAAATGTATCATAGATGAAACCATAAACACATAGATACAATAATACACAATTTTCTATTAATGAGCGAAAATGTACAAAGACTGTAAAGATACAGAGTGAAAGACTCGCTAGAATGGTGGCAGCTTATCTCTGAGAAGATATGTGTCCGCTACTCGCATTCACAAGAAGATGATTTTAAAATGAGGCTCCAAAGGCATTTTTATCATAAAGAAAATCGAAAACCCTAACCCCAGAAGATGAAAAGCCAACAATTTTGTGGACCTCGTTTTGGGTAGTTTGGTGTATCAACATCCCGGAGGCGTAACTTTGGCATACAATCTTCATTTGGGGTGCAAGATAACTAGTTTGAAAGGTATCGTTGAGGAGATTTATTTAGGGGGCTCAATAAGAGCCTTCATATATCATTGATAATCTCAATCCTGAAAAACCTTCATTTAGGCCCTCAAAATGGCCATGGAAGTTAAAAACTGCTAAAAATAGTAAATTACCAAAATTGCTAGAAAATTGTTTTGAGACAGTTGGAAAAGGTGGGTGGCCACCGATATCCACCTGGATCAATCCTCCCTCATTAGGAAGAAATGGTTTCCATTGTGTTGAGTTCCTGGGGGAGAGGGAAAAGCGTTTGCTGAATCTACACCTTGATGAGTTGTTTGCCTTATTGGAGAAGTTGCGTTGCTTAGCTTATTGAAGGTTGTCACGAACATGTGGCTGGAAGGGTTGGACCTTTTTAACTAGTCTAAACACATGAGACACCTATGTGCAGAAGGAATATTTACACTTTGTTGCAATCTTGTTTACCTACATTTTTTGGATAGAAGGTGCTTAGGTCGAGGTTGTAGTGGTTGCAGTATCCTTCTGTTCACCTTTTGAACAGATTGTGAAGAAGATGAATTTTGTAGTATGAGATACTACCTTGCGAAACTGTTTAGGTGGAACAGTAGTCGGAACTACCTCTGGTATTCTGTAGAGATGACCCCCCAGAGAAANATATAAATAAAGGTGAATCCACATTGAGGAAACACACTTAACATTGTGTCATCTAACAATTTCAGAAGTTGTGGTTTGAAATTATGAGAATTACAACACCCTCTTGTGTGGTAGGTTTGGTGATGGTGTGGGAGGTATTTCTCTTGAAGAATATAACAAAGGATTGTTTGGGTTTTATTCCCTTGTTGAGAAGGGTTTCCCAGGATAATTCTTGTGTTCTTGTGCATGGTTATTCTTCTTATGATATTGGGTTGCTGCAGTAGTTATGGTTCAATTTATGCTAACAGTAAGAAAATTAAAATGCATAAGCTTACCATAAAATCAACATGGTATCAGAGAAGTTCTTTAGGGTGACCTTTGCACAATTTTGAATGCAGGTCACAGGAGTTTTTTTTTGGGCTACTATACCCTACCACTGATATAAAGAGAGGACCTGACCTCCTATTAAACCCTTGTGGTAAATGTCAAGGCTGGCTACCAGCATAGCCTTGATTAAAGTGTTATGGCAGCATGGAAATATAGCCATAGGTGTGTTTTTGTGGGAGTTTGAACAATCTAAGGTAGCCGACAGTTTCAGAAAGTTCAGTCACTGAATTTTGGGGGAGTTCTTGGGGCAGCCATTAAGGGCCATCATAAACGCAAAAGAGTCCTAATAGCAGCCCCAAAACTGCAAAGTTTGAGTGTTGTTTTAAGGAGAATTTATGAGGCAAGTTAAGGTCTGATTTAGTCTAGTTTTGTGAGTAGATCTAAGGTCTATTATGAGGCTTCTATAAAGGGCATATCTCAGCAGAAAATAGACCAAATATATAAGGCACATTTGGACCTGGTTCTAGTAATTTTTTGTCTGAGATTTCAAGAGGAATAAAGTGAGTTTTTAGAGTAGTCTCCAAGCGAGCTTCAACTCTGCTATAGGAGCACTTCTAGATAAGTTCCAAATCAGAGTTTGTGGTATTTTTTTTGAATTACTTTACAGGCATATCAAGCTAATTTCCTGAAGTATATCCAGGAAAGTTTAGGCATGTTCTAAAGGCAATTTGAAGGGCATATTTGAGACGTATTTCAAGTGAAATTCTGATAAGATTTGAGGTGAATTCTAGAGGCCTATTCTGAGGCCAGATATGAGGTGTATTAAGGACAGATGTGAGACAAGTGAAGTGTTTTTCAGTGCGATCTCAAGGTCTATTTTAATGTCGAAAATTTCAAAGAATCAATGTGAGTTTGATCATATATGAGGAAACAAATTTCTGCGATGATTTTGATCAGATCTGAGGCATATCAAGGTGTATTTCTGAGGCAGTAAGGCCAAGCATGAAGTATGTTAAGAGGCACAAGTCTGAGGCACCTCTAAGACATATTTCAATATATGAGACAATGCAGGTCAAATCCCTTATGGAAGAGTGAATGAAACCTAGGGCTGGATCTAAGGCCTCCTTATTAACAAATTCATGTCAGCATAAACCAAGTAAAAATATAAGGGTGTTTTTTTGTTGCTATGAGGCCCATATAAAACCTATTCTGAATCTTCATTCAAGGCGGATATGAGGTCATAGTTTGTGTAGACCTAAAACTACAATGTTGATGCAGACTTCATTAGAGATATGTATGGTACAATGTGGATACAAGGGAAAACCAATATGGTGATAGAATGTAGCAATCACAGGTGGCCACAGGAAGCTACAACAACATAATTCTAGTCTATGATAAACAAGCGAGGAATATCATTGCTCATCATGACATTGACAAACAAACAAAATAGCCATTGGTGTACACTCTTAGGTATGAACTTGTATATATTATTTGCATCATTTTCATAAGGGTAGTTGCAGGAAGAAGGAACCCTTGGTGCAAACATGGATCCAAAGAGATCTCAGTGCATTCAGAGGAAAAACACACTGGAAGTGAAAACTCCAGGTTTGATTAAATTATCATGCCTCTAACCTACATTTCTAAGGTTGCTACATTACAAGTAGGTGGTGTAGATGTGACAACAATCCTTAAATTGTTTTGATTCTAGAAATGTACTCATGAATATCCTCTAATAGATATTCTTGGTTTGTCTCCTTTCAGTTTTTCCAGGCAGGTTAACAATAAAGGGAGATGTTTATCCTTCAGGCTTCAGAAGGAATGACTTGACTAAGAGGGAGTCAAACTAATTGAGAAAAAGGAAGAGACATTAACTTCTCCCCTTCAATAGTTCAAAGGGAGATAACCAATATTTCAGTTGATCCAACTGCTCTAGTTTATATCCCTAGAGATATTGAAGTAGGGAATAAAAGGTATGTCTAAGCTCAACAAACTCTACAAAGGGTAGAGGGACATGCAACTGATGGAAGTGTCAAGAAATATAAAAATAGATTTGTATCCAGAAGACTCCCACAAACAGAGGGAGTTGTCTATGATGAGACATTTGATCAAGTAGCCCGATACACTTCCATCCATATTATCATCCATGAGTTGGAAACTACATCAGATGGATGTAAATACATCCTTTCTCAATGATGATATTGAGGAAGAAGTTTATATTGAGCAGCCAGAAGGATTCATGATATACAATGAGAAATATCATGAGTACAGGTTGAACAAAGCCCTGTATGGAATAAAGAAGACACCTCGTGCTTGGTATGATAAGATGGATGGATTCTTGATGAGTTTGGGCTTCAACATGAGTGTTACTGATCCAAACCTATACTATTACATTGTTGGTGACGAGAGTCTGATTTTGGTGACTTATTCAGAAATCCTTTTTGTTGGATACAAGAAAGATTTGACTTCTGATTTCAAGATGAAGGATCTGGGCATGATGCACTAATTCTTGGGAAATAAGTATGACAGAGGACCGATGAGATTTTACTGAGTTAAGGAAAATATAAAGTGGGGATATTAAAGAAGTTTCATATGATATAATGGAAATCCATGATAACATTGATGGTGATGTATTTGAAGAAAATGAATGATGATGATTCAAACGAGACTGTTCCATAGTTGATTGGATCATTGATGTATCTGGCTAACACCAGATACATGTACTTAGTCAATTCATGAGTCAGCCGAGATAGACTCACCGGATAACAACAAAACATGTATTCAGATATCTATGAGGCACAGTTGGATATGGCCTAAGATATGCCTCCAATGTGGACTTGATTTTGCAGGGATATGCCAATAAATATTGGGCAAAGAGTATAGTGGACTGGAAGAGCACATCCGATTGTTGTTTTTTCCTTAGGGTTTACCATGGTTTCCTGGTGCAATAGGAAAAACATAGCTGTGGACTTGAGTACCGCAGAAGCAAAGCATATAGCATTGAGTGTGGCAGTCTGTGAAGTAGTGTGTCTTCACAAGCCTCTAGCATATTTATTTGATCATGAGATGGATTCTATTATTATGACTAGAGCTGTGTGAAGCTCTTTGATAACCCTGTGTTCAAAATATGTTGAGATAAAATATCATTATATCAGAGACATGGTGTAGAGGAAAGAAGTACACGTGCAATACCTTCTTACACATTAGCAGATTGTAGATATCTTCACCAAACTGCTTGCCAATACGAAGTTCGAGTACTTCCGTGAGAAACTGACTTGGTGCACAATACCTCTCTAGTTGAGAGGGAGTGTTGATGACTACAAACAAGATGAAGTTTGAGTACTTCCATGTGAGACTTGGCCTGATAGAGAATGCCTCCCTATCTCAGAGGGAGTGTTGATGATTACAATTGTGTGAGACATCGTCTAGGACACAGACTAAGTGAGTCTTCATAAGATAAATCCCATGATTTGGGTGTGTGGTTCCTCTCTGAGACGGAGAAGGAACATTGTGTGCCCTTGTGTGAGGTGAGGAAGCCCATGAGTTGGGTGTGCCCATGAGTTGGGTGTGTGGTTCCTCTCTGAGACAGAGATGGAACGTTGTGTTTCCTGTGTGGGGTGAGGAGCCCATGTGATGGGTTTACTGTTCTCCTATGTGTAGAGAGCTGAGATGACAACTCTAGATGATTCTCCTATGTAACACAATGAGAAAGAAGATCTGCTGAGTTGGACATGCATGTGGCTGAGCACATGTGAATGTGTGGAAAATCCCATGAATTGGGTGCATCGTTATGGGACAGAGATGAAATGATGTATTAGCCTCCTCTGAGAAGAGAGTTGAGATGATGTGATACTCTAGATGATATGATGATTTGGATGTGCCTGTGGCTGAGCATAGGTGAACACGATCCTAGTGGATGAGCACTAGTGAGTGTGGTTCTCCTGTGAGACACAGTGAGATAGAGATGTGGACATCCATGTGGATGAGCACAAATGGATGTGCCCCTAGTGGTTGAGCATTAGTGGGTGTATCAGATCCCTTTCTATATTTTCCAAGAGTCAGACTTACCTGTAACCCTATTTGTGATGTAAAGGGTACAAGTCGACCCCACCATAATGTAAAATATAATTAATATGGTAATTATTAA
>JZKD02S1551093.1:0-10410 GCA_000966675.3 Picea glauca
ATCCTTATAAATTTGAATATTTTTACAAAAATATTGCCAAACATTTATAGTTGGCATATGAAGGATTAGTAAGATTCGCCAAGGTTTCTACATTTTAAAACAAATTTCCATCCTTCAAATCATCCATGCCAACGGGCTATCGTGCGCCTAAAACAAAGATCATATGAAAAAGTTACGACCCCGAGAATTTGATGTACTATCTTACCCAAATGGGGCCCACATGACTTTTGGCACTTCATCTCCTAAGGTTAGGTTTTTGGATGTATAGGGTTTTTGACATTCTTGTTTATTTTAAAAAGGCCTTCAGATTCTCATTTTAATCATATTCTTGTGAATGAGCGCAACTGTCACATCTCTTCTCAGAGATAAGCCACCAGCATTCCAACAAGCTTGTTTTCCACTGCATTTTACAGTTTCAGCTTATTTCCTTATTGAATAGAAAACCAATTTTAATGTATCTCTGTTATTCTGTGTTAAGCATCTTTTAATATTTTTTATTCATTTATTTCTTCTCATAAAATCCATATCATTGGTATTAGAGTGCTCTTCTCCTTGTCATCTTAATGCATGTCCCCAACGAGGTCATGGTACAAAAAATTGGGTCTCGAGCTTGTTTCTCTTGAGGAGAAAAGCTCTTGCATGTGCAAGCGACCTCTCATGGTAGGAGAAAAAAATATGATAGGATAGGATATCCTTTCAAAATGTTTCTTGAGTAATCCCTCACGCAACAGAGGAACGAGATGATGGGTATCTTCGCGCAAATTCTTCGGCGGCTACCAACAGGTGATGCATCTTCCTCGAGCGAAGGCGCCGCCCCTTTCAAGGTAAAAATCAACTTTGATATTCCTATATTTGAAGGTCAGATAGACACAAATGTTGTAGACAAGTCAGTGAATCTACTAGAAGGGTATTTTTTTGTCCATAACTTTTCGAATAGAGAAAATATTACTTTTGCACTCCTCAAAATCGTTCCCCGTGTCAAAGATTGGTGGGAAAATTTCCATGAGCAAAAGGAAACAAAGGAACCCTCATTATTTACAGTTGCAACCACCTGAGAATCCTTTAGGGATGTTATTAAGGAACAATACTACCGTGTCAGAAGTTTTAATGACTTGTATACCAAATGGACCACACTGCGGCAAAAAAGAGACCAAGCAGTGCCAAAGTTCACAAATATCTTCCATACCTTGCGCACCAAGATGGGTATCAAAGATTCAGAGTGACATCTAGTGATCAAGTATGGCGGTGCTCTACATAGATACATCCAGACTGAAATGGAATTTCTAGACATCTCTTCCTTGGGCACGGCCTACCAATATTTCATCAAAATCAAGCAGAAGCTCAAACAAAAGATGCAACAATTTGGGCATGGGAACCCCTCACAACAAAATCTAGGAAGGGGTGGCCCCAATCCATAGAAAAAAGGAAAAAAAAAAGATGGACAGTATCGGGACAATCGGTCTAATCCATAAGCAAAGAAGGACACCAAAAAGAAAAAGAAAGATACCAGGAAGTGGTATGACTTCCATAAGATCCCTTGGCATAACACTGCTGACTGCCGCTCAAAGCAGTCATTTGTGGCCGAAGTGAAATCCTTTGAATTAGATGTGGGTTTTGACTCAGATTCAGAACTAGAAAGGGGAAGAAAAATCATTGGTGTGGAACCCAGTGCCACCGTTGCTACCACCAAGCTCCATCCTGGTGAACCCGATGAGCCAGAAGAAGGTGAGAGCCTCTTCCATTCACAGATGTGGGTAAAAGGCACCCTTCTACACTTCATCATTGATAGTGGTAACCAGAAGAACCTCATCTCAACATAGGTTTTCAAGTGGCTTGCCCTGCCAACAATGCCCCACCCACAACCCTACACCATTGGATGGCTCTGCCAAGGAAGCGATCTCTGCATCAACCAACAGTGTCGACTGTCATACGACATCAATCCCTTCAAAGACGAGGCATTGTGTGATGTTTATCCTCTCAAAGTTTGTAATGTTCTTTTGGGCCAACCTTATTTATGGAAATGTCATTTTATATATGATTCTAAGCCTCATAGTGTTATTATTACTTTGAACAAGAAATTGTACAGGATACCCGAGGCAATCCCTTCTAGTGTTATTTCCTTGATCTTTGCTAAGCAATGCAGGAAGGTCATCTCTCAGACCGAGAAATTTTTCTTCTTCATGATTCACTCTCAGAGTGAGTGAAAGATCACAACCACATCTCTCCACACAAAAGAAGCAAGTGGATAAGGTCATGGAAGAATACTCAAATATCTTCTCCTCTCCTACCAGGGTACCTCTGCACTGCCATGTCAAGTATCCCATCGATATGACCCCAGGTGCACTGCTACCCAATGGGCCATTCTACCATCTCTCTTTGTTAGAACACAAGGAGATCAAGAGGCAGATCCAAGAACTGCTCCACAAGGAGAACATACGTCCCAAATCATCGCCTTGTGGGAGCCCAATTTTGTTGGTGCAGAAGAAATACAAGACCTGGAAACTCTGCAATGATTATTGATCCTTGGATAAAATCACAGTCTAAAACTGGTACCTGATTCCCCGAATCGACGACCTCCTTGATCAACTCATGGGGGCTAAATAATTCAGTAAGATTGATTTGAAGTCAGGCTACCACCAGGTCCCAAGAGAACAAATAAATGTATGGAAGACTGCCTTCAAGTCAAAAGAATCTCTTTTTGAATGGTGGGTCATGCCCTTTAGTTTGACAAATGCTCCATCAACGTTTGTGAGGATGATGGACGATATCCTATGAAATTTCACCAATAATTTTGTAGTGGTGTATCTGGATGACATCCTCATCTACAACAATACTTGGGCAGAACACTTGCAACATATTCAACAGGTTCTGCACACCTTGTAGCAACATAAACTATATGAAAAATTGAAAAAATGATCCTTCGGCATGGAAAAGGTCCATTACTTAGGCTACATCGTTGATTAGCATGGTGTGCATGTGGATCCAGAAAATATCTAGGTCATCTGTGACTGTCCAGCCCCAACCACACTCATTGAAATTTGGAGCTTCTTGGGCCTCACCAATTTCTATCGTAGATTCGTGTTGGGATTCTCTCATATTGCATGGGCCCTCAACCAAGTAACTAGAGGTGGCGGTAAGATAAAATTTGTGTGGGGCATGTCCCAACAATAAGCCTTCGATGACTTGAATAAGATTTTGTGCTCATCCATGTTACTTTCATTACCGGACCTACAACATCCCTTTGAGATCGAGACAGATGTTTCAGACTATGTTGTGGGCACTGTTCTCACTCAACACAACCACCCCATGGCATATCATAGTGAGACACTATCAGATGATGTTCATAAGTACCCTACTTATGACAAAGAAATGTACTCCATTGTGCAAGCCTACCATTAGTGGAGACATTACATTCTTGGGAAGGAGACAATCATCCACACTGATCACAAGCCACTATAATTCATGCAGACCCAAGGAAAATTGCAAAATGACCGCCATCAGAAGTGGTCCACATACTTACAACAGTTCCACCTCAACATCAAGTATAAAACAGGAAGTACCAACTGAGTTTCTGATTACCTCAGTCAACCTCCAGTCATGACACTCACCACAGTGATAGACTATTGTGGCCACAAGACCTCCGAGTGGCCCCACCTCTACGAGATAGACCCTGACTTCTCCGCCACCTACCAAATGTTGGGCACCAATTCAGTGGTTGCTAATTTCCATATTCAATATGGGTTGTTGTTTCATCTAGGCCATCTTTACGTTCCATCAAGCAAGAACGCGAAGGTGACTTGGGAAGCTCACTACAGTCGGGCGGCAGGACACTTTGGAATTGAAAATACAATGGCAGTGCTACAGAAAAATTTATATAGGCTGAAACCTCTACAGGATGTTGAAAAGTATATTAGGTCTTGCACCGCCTACACTATTTCCAAACTGACCACTAAGAAATAGGGTCTGTACACCCCTCTACCTACTCATGACAGGCCATGGGAATCCATCTCAATGGAATACATTTCGGGCCTCCCGTCCACCAAGAGGGGAAATGATTGTGTTTTTGTGGTTGTTTATCGCTTTTCCAAGATGGAGATTCTATCCACCTACAACCACTGCCAAACTCTTATTTGAATGAGTATGGGTACATTTTTGGATCCCACAAACCATTATCTCAGTCCGTGATAGTCGGTTCTTCAACACATTATGGTCAAGCCTCTGGTCACTGCTGGATATCAAGATCACCAAATCCACTGCCTTCCACCCCTAGACATATGGCCAAAATGAGGTCATCAACCAAATGATCGTACATGTCCTGCGCATGTACAATTCAAAACACCCCTGCACATTGGATGAGAGTCTTCCCTATGTCCAACATAACTACAATTGAGCCCTGCATAGCTCAATTGGCCACAACCCCTTTCAGGTGGGGTTGGGATTCCAACCACTAGGCCCCATGGATGTTGCGCTACCCCTGGTGAACACCTTGATCGAATCATCCCGTGCTCCACTAGAAGATGACAAAGCCACCCAGTTCATTGGGTGGATCTAACACATCTGCCAACAGGTTCAAGATATTCTACAGAAGTCTAATGCCAAGTACAAGCAATGCCATGATCAACATCAGGTGTGACATAAGTTGTAGGTGGGAGACAAAGTTTGGTTGCAATTGCGGAAAGAATTCCTTATAGGGCCCCATCAGAAGCTTTTCCCACTCTGTTATGGGCCTTTGTTGGCACAGGGGTAGACCCAGGGTTCAACGCTTCAACAATGCAGCAAAAAACCCCTAAATATCATCCCTTTCGGCAACACCTGCGAAGTAGATGAAGTCTCACCCGAGGTAGAGGAAGGGGGGGTTGCATGACTCAGGGGTATACAACCAAGCTGGGACACAAATCTGTGATTACAACACTTATCAAAGCACTTATACAATAATTAATATTTGTTCATGAGTCTCATTCACATCGCAGATTAACCCTTATTACATATTAGCGCAGTAACAATCAAGATCAAGCACTTACAATCACTTAGCACATAGAATTAGCTCAGATCTAGCCTTTATTCATCTTTAATACCATTAATCACTAAGCAACAACATCAGATGCATTCATTATACATTATAACAACAACACTAAGTAGATAAACAACATATTTCACATCACACAAAACACATCAAGACACATGATATACGTGGTTCACCCCACTGTGGGGCTATGTCCACCAACTTCTTATCTTCTTCTTTATTAGTGTTCTTCAATCTTCTTACATTCTACTGCTCCTATGCACAAAGCCACAAAGACAAACTCTGTTGAGGACAGGAGATCTGTGTGCTATGCGCCAGATCCTCCTTCCCAAAATTAGGTCAAGGAATAGAGCCAACTCCTTAGTAGCACAGAGCCCTAATTTACATAGACTGTTTGCACAAATCCACTTACAATCTCTTGCACTAAGTCAATATTAACAATTACAACATATGGTGCACATAGCCCTCTATCCAGTTAGACTTCTTACATCGCTTAGCTATTTATTTATACATTTACAAAAAGGCCCAAACATGGGTGAACCCATGGGAAAACATCCCATAACCCATTACATAAACCCTAAAACCCTATGTTGGGTCCACAATCCTACAAAATGAGTGAGATCCCACGATCTTGGCTCCGCCTGGGCACTCCATCTTTGACCAGCCTATCAAATTCCTAAAAATGGTCAAACACGACCAATGTCTCCTCAAAACTTGGTCAAGAGCCAACATGCCCCCAACACTCACCTGTGACTCATCCCAAGTCACTCAGATCTGGGCAAATCTCCTTCAAAGGCCTCGAGCTTAGCTTTGTAACAAGCCCTTCTAGGTGTTGTTCCACTGTTGTAACCATCTGGTCCAACTATGGGCCTTGTCCTTCAATCTCTTCATAAATCATTCAGGATTCGTCCTATACCGAATGTAGTCTATGTGTAACTTCCATGACTCTTCTCTAGATGGCAGTAATATCCTATTGGACTGGGCACTGCTCCTATGATCTCTTCATTTTCTCAACTAGAGTGAGTGACTTCATATCTACCTGGATGATGGAGGCCTTCTGCTACGCCTCATGTAGTTGTTCTTCCAGTTTTCTTAGCTCCAGACCTTCTATGAGGCCTTTGTAGGTCTATGCACCAATATCGCTCAATTTCTTACATTCTGAGGTGAGTGCCCTGATCCTTCCAACTACGCTCCTAGCAGCTTCGTCCCTTTGATCACACACTTCTTGTGGAGTGATCGACACTGCTTGGATTTATAACTCTGTTATCCATGCTTGAAGCTGCTGAATGGCCTCAGTGAGCTTCTCCACTTGCATCTTGACTGAATTTGGTTCCTCCTGTTCCAAGCCCGGCACAGAGAAAATTTCTTTAGTGACCGCAATTTTCTCTGCGAACAGCTGGTATTTTTCTTTCTGTACCTTTGTATTGTCCTCCTTGAACATTGCCTGAATTTCACCTTTCTCCTTCTGATCAACTTGAAGTTGCTCTAAGACCTCCTCCTTTTCTTGCTTCAAGGATTTTGTAGCCTGCTCCTTTTCTTCTTGGGATCGATGAAGTCAAGCTTCTGTTGCATCTTCTAGCCTTCGTAATTGGGTGCGTTCATCCCCCAATTCTGTAATTTTCGATGAAGAAGACATAGTAGGTACTACGCAGCTTGAATGAATGGATTTCTATATCTCCTTCAGCTCCTTCTATATTATTTTGTACACCACTCCTTCTTTGCTCCATAACACTGAAAGATATCTTCTGAAGCATCCTCCACGGCTGCAATGATTAGATCAACATCATCTTTTGTGAGTGTGGACTTCATCTTGGGCTTACTGGCACACGCCTTCTTTCTTGCCGAGGGTTTCTATAGGGAAACCTTTCTTTTCTTCGATGTTTCAGCCTCGGTAAGGGGATCCTTTGGTGGTATAACTTTTCCTTTTCCTTTCTTTTCTCCTTCTTCCCCTCCTCTTTCTTGATTTACTTCATCTCCTCCTCCTCCTCCTGTCGGCGAGTGAGGCCCACTTTCCTTCAAGGTGGTGTCCTCCTCAGTAGTCTCTATGTTCTGCACTTCCTCCTTGTTCTTATTTTTCTCCGCACTGCTCTGCCCGACATGCTCGACCTAGGTGACCAAGGGGATTTCGATGATTTCGGGGTCATAGAGTTCTGCATCGTCAATCGGTACAAGGAACTCTACTAGCCATTATTTGGTGATATCCTCCATGTCTTTTTCGGTCAACTTATAATAGGACTGCAACTCTTCCTTGCTTTCATCCCTACGCGCAGTGATATAAATAAAGTGTCGATCTGCGCTGAACTTCACTAGTGGTTTGTACTGGTGCAATGTGTTCGGTGTAATGTGTGGAAATGCCTCAATAGCATGCTTCAACTGCTAGTAGTAGGCATGGAACACAACTTTCGACTACCACTGCTTCAACATATCATTTGTATACCACAAGGTGATGAACCTCGCGACCAATGGCTCCGATGGCTCAACTTCTGGAAATGTCGCTTCTTTCGACATCTGCCAAGCAAAAAATGTGATTAATACCAGCAACCAGCTAAAATGGAATTCATAGCCTTGATCCTGTGCTTCGTGGTAGTCTTTCTTGAGTTCGTTGACGAGGTAGCTCGCCTAGTTCATTTACATCCCCTCCGTGCAATTTCCTATGAGGTCTACTATGAATCCTGTGACCTGCGTGGGACGGTTCTTTTTGACGATATTTCCAACTATAAGCTGACAATCTAGGCGCACTGCGCCCTTCTGTATGGAGGCTACATTGTAGCCTCTCTTTCCCTTTTCTACATCACCACAATCCTCTTTTATGCATTGTGCTCAGGAGCGGTCTGAATTCTTCCCTGGGTATAACTGTAGAGGGTCTGGTCCCTGCATGCTCAGTCCTATAATCAAGTGGATCAGTGTCGGATCCATAGTAACCTGCCTGTCAAGCCATAGATATCCTCTGTGATAGCACGATAGGAGGAGTTTAACACAACTGTTAACCTCCTGATGTCGTCCAAAGTGTGGGATCTTCATCACATTTAGTATTGTGGGCTACAAAAGCTCCTTAATCCATGGTTGGTAGAATATGCATGGCTTCTTCCCATCCATCTTCATCAAATACCTATGGGGCACGAGCATCGTGCAGTTCTTCCTATCTCCGAGGTTAAAGTCGTTGTTCTTCAAGGTTGGGATCTGTCCTAACTGGGGTCTAACTACACGTATCCCCTTCGGGATGTACATAGTGATCAACGTGTACTCAAAGTCATGTGGGATACTGTTGTGGTTAACCACGCCAACCAAAGGCAGTATGTACTTAGGAAATACTGACAGGATCTGCTTCGTGTTAGCCAGATCGTCGTGGTGCTTTCTTTTCTTCTCTGTAGCACAAATAGAATGATTTCTAGTCGAGGAGGATGCTTACAGTCCCCCAGGTGAGGATGCCTATATTCCTACATACATAACTCTCTCATCCATGACCTCCATGAGAATATTCTCCATAGACTTTTATAACATGCTAGGTTCACCCGACATTCACACTTGTAACCAAATAGATCGAGTAGGCGAATGGAAAATCGAGGTAATCAAATGATTGGCAAGGTATAGAAAGCGCAACACGATACAATGGATTCTTTGTTAGCTTGGATATTCACGGGTAGCAAAAACTAGTCTTGGCGTAGCGTCCGACGGGTTAAATAAACAAGTGTCATAACAGATTCCTCCAATGGGCAGGAGTGCATCCATTAATGTGAATTTGTCCATTGTGGCATGGTATCAATGATCCATTTTCTCATAACTACGTTTTCTAGTCATTCTAGGGCGTCATTCTAACGGTTGAGGTGCCTCCAACGATCATATTGATTTGTCATGGCGAAGTCCCATTCTGCGTGGTTCTGCTATTCCGGCGCAATTCAAGTTCTTTAGATCTGCCTCCTGCGAAGTCTTTCTTCTGTTTTCTGTAGTTTCCTCCAGCTTAACTTTCTTCCTATTGAGCTTCCTGGCCTTTTTTCCTGTGATCTAAGCTTCTCTAACAATTTTTGGGATCCTCTTTCCATTTTCATTCTTATTCTCTCCTGGTGAAAGGACTTTTCACTTTTGATGCACTCTTACATATTCTGAGGTTAATGTTCCTTCTCTTACTATTTCCGGGGTGGCTATACTTCTTTATTGCATGGATAGGTTCTTTAAGCCTTCCTATGTTATTTCAAATTCGACAACTAATTCTCTGGCCCTCTGTTGCTTCGACCTATCCTCTTGTTCTTCTATTAATCGTTCTATTTTTCTAGTTATGAACTCCCTTAGTTCTTGATTTTTTTGTTTTGTAGCTTCCTCCTCTGCTTTCCTTCTGATTTGATCCTTCTCAATCCAATTCTTTCCTAACAAAAGTGGAAAAGGGGTGTTGTTCTCAAAAAATCTAATAACTTCAAATTCCTCTTCTATTGATGTTTCATGAGTAATCATATGTATATTAGTAACTCTGCCACATTGGGTTATCATATTTTCTTTAAACAAGCCTATCCTTCTCAATGAAGGTACCATAGCAGGCTTTCCCATAATTTCCCAAGTGATTTTTGGCATAATATTCACATGTGTTTCTTCATCCAATACACAATCTATGTCTAAGTCTTCTATTCTTGTAATTATGCATTGTTTTTCTTTCAGGATCTCTGACAAACTGACATCCTTGTGGTCATTCATTGCTTCTTTTAACTGTACTAACATAGTATGAGATTTCTCTAATTTTTTCTTTCTAATTCTCTAACAGATCCTTAGTCTCTTCACCTTCTTTATAGTTTTTGTATTATACCTAGGGAGGTGCCCAATGGGAATGTGGTTATGTATTATTAGTGGAAGTCATTTAATATATGAGAATGTGATCATTCAATGTAAGGTGGATTAGGTCCACTATATTAATAAAGGCCCACTATGGTAGTTAGATGTAATAAATGTGAGAAGGCTCTCTAGAAGGTTCATAGGAGATATAGAGAGATATATAAATAAGTGTAAGCAATGTAATGAAACATAGTGAAGAATATCGTGACACTTTCCTTGGCCAAATGAGGGAATAATATTTTGCTCTTTTTGCAGATTTTTTCTAGGAAAAAAAAGAGGGTAGCACACTTCAGGTTCAGATATGAAATTGTTTGTGTATAATTTGGCTAAAACAATTAGATATTTTAATTCCTCTTGGAAAAATACCCGATTTCAAAAACAAATCGGCCGAAACGGAGTCTGGGAAATAAAGTTATGAGCATTTTAAATTCAACAGTTTTTCTGGGTTTTCTGGAAAAAAAAACCGCGATTTTATGTAGTAAGTTATTTCTAAAAACCCTAGTTTTTGTTGAAGATTTATTCAAAGCATGATATTTTTTACTGGAAGAGATGATGGCCCTAGTATTGAA
>JZKD02S1551104.1:10419-25388 GCA_000966675.3 Picea glauca
TAAGGTTATTTAGAGGAAAACTGGTAAACCTGTGTGGAAGGATTGCTTAGATACCTTTGACCATCAATGGAACTTCGACAGAGGAAGATGTTGATAGTATTAAATTTGTTGAAGAAAATGCCCCGTTTACCATGTCAATAGGAAAACCTTGGATTGACAGAGATCAAGCCAGACGAAAGAAAGAAGAAGAAGTCTTGGAGCAGAAGAAACAAGAGTTAAAAGATTTCATGACTAGAAGGATCACATACTTGATTGAAGAACATGAGAACATATCGAAGCTATTTGACACTAGAGACCCTGATGTCGAAGTTGCAAGAACACTAGAAGACCCACAGAAGACAGAAGTACTTACACCAAAAGAAGAGGTATTACCCCTGAATCCTAGGAAAGAATCTCAACAACGCACACTGACTATGTTAAAAGAAGATAAGAATCAGAATGGAAAAAGACATACCGAGACGAAACTAACTGGAAAGAAGGCTAGAAATCTAAGTAAAGAGAGGGCTAAGATTGAAAAGTTACAGAAGATTCCAGAGGGAACTTCGCAGACAAAAAATTTGTAGAGTTGGATCTTCACCAGTATATCAGAACAATGACACAAGACACTTCGCCATGGCAAAGCAATATAGTTGTTGGGGATATTATAACCGTTCGATCGATGTTCCGAATGGGCAGAAAGGCAATAAATTTTTTTCATCAGACCATTAGACCGCACCATAACAGATTGAAAAAGAGTTAATGGAGGCCCATAACCATTGCAAGCGAACCGTTGCCGAGTTCCCTACTTATCCCCTCGTACCATGCACGAAGAACACTTTTGCTAACTGAGAATTTGAATCCCGCAGACTAAGCACATTGTATACAATGATCATTGTGCTATTGTTGTTTGTTTCAGTGTCGTATCTAATATCCTCGTGACTCTGATAATTTTAATCCCGAGCGCGTATGTCCGATGAGCTCACCGCAGTTGAAGAATCAATAACGAAAGTTCTCCTCGACTTAATGATTGAAAGAATCATGTCGAAGAGAGGAGTGTCTACAGGTGTACAAGCATCTTCGACGAGAGGACTATCGGCCTCTTCGTACACTAGTCGAGTTAGTCCATCCCAACAAGTAGATGAAAAGTGAACTAAGCACAGAGACGATCTTGCAAATGCCAAGCTAATTCCGAGTATTTTACCTGCCTATATACCACCCCTGAGTGATGCAATCAATCGAGACAGTGTGCCCAGAGATTTTGAGTACACTTTGGTCACTACGTACCTCTCAAAGGGGATACGCACAGTGCGTGCAGACCAAGACAAGATCACAGCGTTGAAGTTTAGTGACTTCAACCTCAATGATAGGAAGGTTTATAGCATTCTCGCCCCGCATAAGTATTTCACTAGAACAAAAGGAAAGAATTCAAAGATAATTCCTCAATCATAGACCCATAACCTCACACAGTCCACACTACTCAATGTCATGAAGATCCCTCACTTCAGAAGGAATCAAGAAGTGAACGCATGCGTCAAGTTGTTGTTGTCCTGCTACCATGACAAATATTTTTGGTTGAACCATTGTATCACAATGGATCTGACGTTGATCAATCGGATCATAGGGCTAAGCATGCAAGGCCCTAACACACAAGAGTTCTACCCTGGAAAGACCGCGGATCGCGCTCTCGCCCAAAACATAAAGGACACTTACAATGATGTCCAAAAGGGAACACGAGGCTACAAGGTAGCTTCTATCCAGAGTAGCGTGGTGCACCTCGCCCGCCAATTGATCGTAGGAAAGTTGGTGCGAAAGAATCGACCCACCCAAGTCACGGGGTTCATAGTTGACCTCACAGGGAAGTGCACAAAAGGACTTTAGATGAATTGGGCACAGTACCTAGTAAACCATTTGGAACTCGACTGGAGGGAAGTGCAAGATCAAGGATACGAGTTCCACTTCCACTGGCTTCTCGTACCGGTCACTTTCATCACATGGGAGATGTCGTAAGGTGTGACCTTCCCGGACATCGAGTCATTTGAACCTCTGGCCGCAAAGTTCAGTACACTGTGGTACTCAAACGACATGAATGAGCAGTGGAAATCAAATGCCATGTTCCACACATATTACAACCAGCTGAAAACAACTATCCAGTCTGAGCCTCGTATAACCTTGAACTCTCTCCATAGGTTCAGGCCCTTAATGAAATTCAACACGAACCGCCATTTCATCTATATCACAGTGCGCCCTGATGAACACAAACAACAGCTGCAATGATACTACAAGTTGACGGAGGAGGATTTGGAGGAAATCACCAAGGAATGGTTGACAGACCTCCTCATCCTAGTAGACCCTACGGAGATATATGATATTGACAGTTCAGAAGAAGCGCATGATACACCTGGACTTAGCAAGATAAAGAAGACTGAAGAGGTCCAGGATTTAGACAACGCATCCGTGAAGACCGCTTCCATCTCAGCAGAGAAAGGAGGATATGGCAGAGAGATATATGGCGTAGAAGTGGAACATAAGAAAGGAGAGGTTACACTGCCTAGAGACGAGGAGGACCCCTTGAAGAAAAGGAAGGTTTCCCCTCTGAAACCTTCCTCAAGGAAGAAATTAAAAGCAATCAGGACCAAATTTGAGACCACCCTCACCTCAGACGACTTCAACTTCATCGTCGCAGCATTGAATGATGCTTCACTGGAGATAGCAGAGAAGCAAGAAGCTAAGCAGGAGGAGGTGTTCAATCTGATCAATGTTGAAATTCAAGGAGTGCAGTAGGCACTACAGTCCACCCACCCACAGTTTCCACTATGCCTCTGTCATTGGAAACACCGGAACTAGGTGATGAGCCAGCTCAACTACACCGCATCACTGATACAGTTGAAGGTCACCTTCGATGAGCTCAGGAAGAGACAACACAAGCCACCCAGGCTTTAGCACAAGTACAGAAAGACCTTGAGGAGCAACGTAGTGCTGCAGAACAGGAAAAGCTTGCTCTACAAGGGAAATGGGATGAAGAAAAAGCATAGTTACAACAAAGCAAGGAACAATTGCTCGCCGAGAAACTCGAAGTTAAGGAAATGGTCAACGGAGCACTTCGCTCTGTGACAGTTGTCGAAGTAAAGACCGAAGAGCAAGTTCCATAGCAGGTGGCACAACTTGAAGAGGTAATCCAGCAGCTCCAACAATGCATAGTAGACTTGGAGCTCCACACTGTGCTCGAGACCCCTCAAGATGTAAGAGACCTAAGGGAAGCAACTGCCCGCAACGCAGTTGACAGATTAAAATATCTTGCCTTAGAGCACAAGCAGCTAAGTAACCGCAACACTTAGACCTTTGAAAACCTCACTGAGAACCCCAAGTTACAGGCACTAGAGTCGCAGCTCCAGGAAGCGAAGCAGCACGTAGACACACTTCAGGCGTAGCTGAAGGCCCTATTCATCGTAGACAGAATGAAGAGGTTTCACAAGAAATGCACAACCCAACAACAGATCCATATGATCCAAAGCAAATTTATGGACATAACTCAACGACTCCAACCAGTACAATATAAGGCATGCTTGTTGTTTATAGAGGTCGAGAGCCAAGGAGCAGAGATAGAACAGGTCGTTATCACAACAGAACAACGCCTAGAAGGGCCAGTGAAAAACTCAGTAATCCAGGAGTTAACTGAAAAAGAGGCCACAACAAAGTAGCAAGCTGAAGAAGCTCAATCCAAGCTCGAGGCATTCGAGGCAGAACTAGGTAGACTAGAGTGACTCAGGACGAGTCACAGGTGAGTGTTGGGGTCCTGTTGGCCCTTGACCAAGTTTTGGAGTTTCTTGGTCATGTTGAACTATTTTGGGACTTCGAAAGCCGGTTGAAGGAGGAGTGCAAGACGAAGTGGAGATCACGGGATCTCGGCCCACTTTTGGATAATTTTTGGTTTTTTGGGAATATGTAATGGGACTAGGATGTTGGCCCATGGGTTTAACCATGTTTAGACCTATTTTGTATGTATAAATAGAAGGATAGGCAGTGTAAGAAGTAGTCAAATAGTATATCTATGTGATGTAGGCTAAGTGCCAAGGGTTGGATTTGTGTGATCAGGGCTTTGTGCATTTTGTGTAAGACTTGCAGAGCTGAGTACAAGTCCTTGTGTGAGACTATAGATGGGTTAGTGTTATAACGCAAGGAAGAAGGATCTAGCAAGTTGCACAAATCTTTTGTCTTCTGCAGAGTAATGGTTTTGATGTCTTTGTGCTTGTAACCAATGGACTGAAGACAATAAAGAAGAAGAGTTGGTGGACGTAGCCTCAGGGTGGGGGTGAACCACATAAACATTGTGTTGTCTTGATTTATGCTTATCTTAATGCATTTATTTCTTATTTTGCTAAGTACTTTGAGATGATTGGATAGATATGCTTATGCTTAGTGCTAATGATATGTGAGAATATTAGATCTGATCCATATGAATGTGCTTAGTGCTTGATCTACTAGATTTGACCTATCTATTGATGCTAAGTGATTAAGTATGTTATAACTGTGTGAATGTTGCGAAGCCCTGTTTTATAAGTGAAGTGATTAATGATTAGATCTTGTAGAACTAAAGGTGCTAAGTGATTTATTAAGTAGTACAATCACAGATCTGTGTCCCAGCTAAGGTTGCAAATACCTAAGTCCCTAAACCACCCCTGCCTCTACCTTGGGTGAGACTTCATTTGCTTCACAGGTGTTACCGAAAGGGCTGGTAGTTAGGGATTTTTTGGTGCGTTGTTGTAGTGTTGAACCCTGGGTCTGCCCATGTGCCAACAGATTCCATACTAATTATGATCTGGAATGGAGAGCCTTCTTCTACGTTGGACCCTTGACCTTTGGTTTTTCTATCATATGTGGTGCGTAGAATTTCCTCAATCTTCCTCGTAGCACAAAGATCCTCTACCTCCTCCACATCATTGTCCAAGCACTCTCGCTCGACTATTTCCCTCCTTTTACTATTGATATTATACTGGTAAGGTCTTCCATTGCGCATCGTTCTTGCTTTATCCATTATTTCCTTGATGTATTCTTCATCCATCATAATGGGGTCCATTGTTTCCTTCCTCTTACCTCTATCCATATCCCTCTCCATATCTCAGATCGTCCTTAGTGCTTCCCCCAGTCCCCTCATGCGTGCATAGTTATTTAGTTGTCCTACTCCATTGTCATCACACCTTTATCATGTAGCAAAATCTTGATCGACGTATAAAGTGATCTAATATACCTTCCTCTTGGACCCTTCAAAAACTCCTGCTCTGCAGCAATGTATGATTTTTCTGTATTGACCGTAAACTCAATAATAAATCCTGCAATAATATTGTTTAGCAAGAAATTGAATACGCACGTGAATTTATTATTGACTCTTTCTAGACGTGCAATATTATCAGTAGTCTATTCTACTAGTCTTATTTGATTAGTTGGGTAATTTTCCTTCAATCTCAATTTTCACTTCTGCAACAACTCTGGAAAATAACATAAAAATGCCTCATGAAGATCAATGAACACATACCTTTCCAAATACAGGTGCAGTGTATACTTGGAGCTTTTATTGTCTCTTTGCACAAACTCAAGCTCTTTTGTTTCTAGCCATCATTCAATATTTTTCTTAGTTGGATTCCATGGCATGGATGTCCCCTTCTAATATTGGATTCTCTTCAATTTCCTTCTCAACAAGTCTCTTCCAAACTGTTCTTTTGGGTTCCAGCCGACAATAGAACCATTTGTTGGATATGTTTGGACTAACCCAGGTTCTACTTTAGGTTTCCAAAAAATCCCTACAAACCATTAACCCTTCTGGAGACCACAAGGAAACATTGCGCACAAATTGCACAATGAAGTCTCACCCGAGATGAATTATGGGTGACTGCAAGACCCAGATGTCTGAAATCATGGAAGGGATGTTGCTTTTGTGGATGTCAGACATTATTTCTACATCAATTATATCAGATCTATCATTCTAACATAACATTAACTATTTGTTGGATATGTTTGGACTGACTTGAGTTCTACTTTAGGTTTCCAACAACACCTTGCAAACCATCGACCCTTCTAGAGACCATAAGGCAACACTGTGCATAGAGTGCACAATGAAGTCTCACCCGAGATGAATTATGGGTGACTCTAGGACCCATATGTCTGCAATTGTGGAAGGGATGTTCCTTCTGTGGATGTTAGACATTTTTTCTACATCAATTATATCATATCTATCATTCTAATAGAACATTATATCAAGATCTACCATTATGTCATCGATTACATTCATTAAAGTTAATTTTGTAGAAAATATTATGACTGTTCTAGTGTGCACTGCAATTTACTTCTACCAGATTCATTCATCATCACTAATAGTAATAATAAATAAAGAAAACATTCCACATAGAGACACAAGTTTTACCGTGGTTCACCCCCTTGGGCTATGTCCACAAATATCTAGAATTATTCACTCTTTTATTAATCTTCATCAAGTTGTTACGTTGTGCACATTACATATGATATGTATATATGAGGCTAACCAAGTTGTACTAAGATCCCCAACTTACGACCTGACTCTCAATTACAATGCATCTCTTTGCCTAAAAAATAGACTCTAAGATCATCTCAACACTAGCTCCACAACTAGACCACTCCAACATTAATTACTACTCAATCTCCTCAAATCTCACAATACATATATTTATACTACAAAAATGGGTTAAAACCCATTACAACAATGACCAAAACCCTAACCCACTAACCCTAAGTGGATTAGGTTTGTCCACATTCTAACTTCCAGCGCACGGTTGGTCCACAATCGAACCATTTTCCTTGTTGACCCRCATCCTTTTTGTTTCCTTTGACTTTCCTGCTTCCTCGACRYTGCTTTTCTCTRTTTTTCGRYGCACTCCTTTTCTGKTCCACTCACTAACTGCCTTCACAAATTACTGCGCTATTCCCCAAAATTTCCTGCGCCAACATGCACACACAATGTACGAGCATGGTGTTGATATTATGGTAGTTGTAGGAGGTATTAACCTCCATGTGTAATCCTGACAAGAATAGAATATTCCAGAAAGCAAGAAGAAACCCTAAAGCATTGGATATAACCCTAGAATACAAGTCGACTAAAGAAAATAATTTAGTATTGAGTCTTTAGNTTTAATTTATTAAAAGAAAACTTAACATATCGAAGGATGGAAACATTAAGAAGAAGGGGATAAGGTGGTTGGCATTGAATGGAGGGATAAGGTGGTTGGCATTGAATGGAGAGATGAGGTGGGCGAGTCTTAATGAAATGAGGAGGCAATGAATGGAATAGGGGGTTATGAGGGGAGAAAACACTCGGGAGAAGGGGACTTTTGGGAAAGGAGAATTATTTTGAGATTGGAAGACTGTATTACGGGTTTTTGGCTGGAGAAGCTGGTGGAAGGAGTATTACAAGGGGGTACTTGTTGCTAGGAGTTTTGGGCTTAGGGGCCAGGAATCCTTATGGAATCCTGGAGCTAGGGGGTTGGAGAGGCTTTGTTCCTAGTTGGTTGGGTGGTTAGACAGTTTTGGGTAGTGCATCAAGCAGAGTTGGGGACAACAGTAGCATCCGTTAGAGGTATGTATTTTCATTATTCTGTTGTGTTATGAAATTTATTATAATCTGCTCATGAATATTAATATGTTGAATATGTAGTGGATTATTATGATGAATAAGGAATGGTTTAAGGTTAGTTTAGCATGTCTCTATTTTACCTGCCTATATCTCGCAAATGCCAAGCTGATTCCGAGTATTTTACCTGCATATATACCACCCCTGAGTGGCGCAATCAATCGAGACACTGTGCCCAGAGATTTTGAGTACACTTTGGTCATTGCGTACCTCCCGAAGGGGATACACAGTGCGTGCAGACCAAGATAAGATCACAACGTTGAAGTTTAGCTATTTCAACCTCAACGATAGGAAGGTTTATAGCATGCTCTCCCTGCATAAGTATCTCACCAGCACAAAAGGAAAGAATTCAAAGATAATTCCTCAATCATAGACCCATAACCTCGCGCAGTCCACATTGCTTAACGTCATGAAGATCCCTCACTTTGGAAGGCATCAAGAAGTGAACGCATGCGTCAGATTGTTGTTGTCCTGCTACCATGGCAGATATTTGTGGTTGAACCACTATATCACAGTGGATCCGACATTGATCAATTGGATCACAGGGCTAAGCATGCAAGGCCCCGACCCACATGAGTTCTACCTCGAAAAGACCGTGGATCGTGCTCTTTCCCAGAAGATAATGGACACTTATGACGATGTTGAGAAGGGAACACGAGGCTACAAGGTAGCTTCTATCCAGAGTGGCGCAATGCGCCTTGCCTGCCAATTGATCGCAGGAAAGTTGGTGCGAAAGAATCGACCCACCCAAGTCACGGGGTTTGTAGTCGACCTCGCAGGGAAGTGCGCAGAAGGACTTTAGATGAATTGGGCAGTACTTGGTAAACCATTTGGAACTCGACTGCAGGGAAGTGCAGGATCAAGGATACAAGTTCCACTTCTATTGGCTTCTTATACTGGTCGATTTCATTGCATGGGAGATGTCGTAAGGTGCGACCTTCCCGGACATCGAGTTGTTTGAACCTCTGGCCGCAAAGTTCAGTACGTTGTAGTACTCAAATGACATGAATAAGCAATGGAAATCAAATGCCATGTTCCACACATATTACAACTAGCTGAAGACAACTATCCAGTTTGAGCCTCGTATAACCCCGAACACTCTCCACAGGTTCAGGCCCTTGATGAAATTCAGTGTGGACTGCCATTTCATCTATATCACAGTGCGTGTTGATGAACACAAACAACAACTGCAATAATACTACAAGTTGATGGAGGAGGATTTGGAGGAAATCACCAAGGAATGGTCGGCGAACCTCCTCATCCCAGCAGACCCTGCGAAGATATCTGATATTGACAGTTCAGAAGCAACGCATGATACACCTGGACCTAGAAAGATAAAGAAGACTGAAGAGGTCCAAGATTTAGACAACACATCCGTGAAGACCACTTCCATATCAACAAAGCAAGGAGGAGATAGCAGAGAGATATATGGCGTGGAAGTGGAACAAAAGAAAGGCGAGGTTACATCACCTAGAGACGAGGAGGACCCCTCGAAGAAAAGGAAGGTTTCCCCTCTGAAACCTTCCCCAATGAAGAAATCAAAAGCAACCAGGACCAAATTTGAGACCACCCTCACCTCAGACGATTTTGACTTCATCGTCGCAGCATTGAACGATGCTTCACTAGAGATAGAAGAGAAGAAATAAGCTAAGCAGAAGGAGGTGTTCAATCGGATCAATGTTGAACTTCAAGGAGTGCAACAGGCACTACAGTCCACCCGCCCGTAGTTTCCACTGTGCCTCTATCATTGGAAACACTGGAACTAGGTGATGAGCCAACTCAACTACACCGCATCGCTGATACAGTTGAAGCTCGCCTTCGATGAGCTCAGGAAGAGACAACACAAGCCACCTAGGCTTTAGCGCAAGTACATAAATACCTTGAGGAGAAACACACTGCTGCAGAACGGGAAAAGCTTGCTCTACAAGTGAAATGGGATGAAGAAAAAGCACAGTTACAACAAAGCAAGGAACAGTTGCTCGCTGAGCAACTCGAAGTTAAGGAAATGGTCAACAGAGCACTTCTCTCTGTGACAGTTGTCGAAGTAAAGACCGAAGAGCAAGTTACACAACAGGTGGCACAACTTGAAGAGGTAATCTAACAACTCCAACAACGCATAGCATACTTGGAGCTCCGCACTGTGCTCGAGACCCCTCAAGATGTAAAAGACCTAAGGGAAGAAACTGCTCGCAATGCAATTGAAAAATTAAAAGCTCTTGCCTTGGAGCGTAAGCAACTAAGTAATCACAAAACTTAGATCTATGAAAACCTCATTGAGAACCCCAAGTTACAGGCACTGGACTCGCAGATCCAGGAAGCGAAGCAACACGCAGACACACTTCAGGCGCAGCTGAAGGCCCTATCGGTCGTAGACAGAATGAAGAGGTCTCACGAGCAACACATAGCCCAACAACAGATCCATATGATCCAAAGCAAAGTGATGGACATAACTCAACGACTCCGACTAGTACAAGATAAGGTCGAGAGCCAAGGAGTAGAGATAGAATAGGTTGTCATCACAGCAGAACAATGCCTAGAAGGGCTAGTGAACAACGCAGTAATCCAGGATTTCACTGAACAAGAGGCCACAACGAAGCAGCAAGTTGAAGCAGCTCGAGGCGTTCGAGGCAGAACTAGGCAGACCAGAGTGACTCGGGACGAGTCATAGGTGAGTGTTGGGGGCCTATTGGCCCTTGGCCAAGTTTTGGAGTTTCTTGGTCATGTTGACCTATTTTGGGACTTCGACAGCCAGTCGAAGGAGGAGCGCAAGACGAAGCGGAGATCACGGGATCTCAACCCACTTTTGGATCATTTTTGGGTTTTTGGGAATATGTAACTGGAATGGGATGTCGGCCCATGGGTTTAACCATGTTTAGGCCTATTTTGTATGTATAAATAGAAGGATAGGTAATGTAAGAAGTAGTTGAATAGTATATCTATGTGATGTAGGCTAAGTGCCAGGGGTTGGATCTACGTGATCGGGGCTTTGTGTATTATGTGTAAGACTTGCAGAGCTGAGTACAAGTCCTTGTGCGAGACTATATATGACTTAGTGTTATAATGCAAGGAAGGAGGATCTAGCGAGCTGCGCAAATCTTTTGTCTCACCCGAGATGAATTATGGGTGACTCCCGGACCCATATGTTTGCAATTGTGGAAGGGATGTTGCTTTTGTGGATGTTAGACATTCTTTCTACATTAATTATATCATATATATCATTCTAATAGAACATTATATCAAGATTTACCATTATGTCATCAATTACATTCATTAAAGTTAATTTATTAGTAAATATTCTAATTGTTCTAGTGTGCATTGCAATTTTGATGCAGGAGCATCGCCAACTCATCAAGTGAGCCAGCGCGGAAGTGGAAGACAACTGGAAGGCGTCCAGCACAAATTTTTGAAAAACACCTTGAAACTGTCGCGCGAACATTAATGTGAAAATTTAATGAAGCGCACTTTGTATATCGTAAATGGACCTTGAGCGGATAGTTCTAGTCCTTTAGTAGATAACCGACATTTAATTTAGTTAATGCAAGTAGGTAGGATTTTAATTCCTAGATTAGACAGTTTTAGAGAGCAGGAGGGAAAAATGGATATAGACACCCTCATTGTATCATTGTAACATTACCCTGAGCATAGAATAGAAGAAGAAGAGCAAGAGTAAGCAAAGAACTGTGTAAGAGACACCCATGTACAGGCATTTGAATTAATAGAAGAGTTCTGATTCAAATTCATAGTTTGTGTTGTTCTCTGTATTGATGCTATGCTCAATTGAATGTTTGCTTCCTGTTATACATTTTCTTTTAGATGTTATGTATATGATTTCATGGTTGAATTGAAGTCTAAAAGAAAGGAGGAATGAGTTTCAATTGTTTCTCTATCTGAGCGAAGATTCCTGCAAGGAGTGCAGTCAAAACCATCCGCCAGGAGTGCGTTGATGGAGGCTCAGGTGGTGTAACTCTTGTTCTCGTTCACACAGAAGGGAAATCAGGTTGCTGCAGGCGTGCGCGGAGTCAGGGGAGGCTGAACACTTGAAGTGTTTGCAGAGTTTCCACAAGGAGTGCGAGAAAGGGGTTCTCTTTTCTAAGAGACTGAGAAGCTGGAAAAAGCTCAGGAGGAGTAAAGCCTTCAAATCTGTGGAGGGACCATATAGGAGGTTTCATTTCAAGAAATCTTCAAGGAGGGAGAAGCGACGGTCACGATCTTGTGGAGGGAACTCGCGGAAATCCCACCAGCCGTCAGATCCGATCGATTAGCGAGGAGGTTACAGACACATTAGAGTTCGAGCTCAAAGGCTAGTGAGTTGTTGGATCAGTAGTTGATTTCCTGTCAACCATCAGACTCAGTAGGAGTTGCAATGGGTTTAAATCCAGAGTGAGTAGAGGAGAAGTCCCGGAAGAGTCATCGGGATATTGGAGTCATCGGGGTTTCAAAGGTTAAGAATCAGAGACCTTGTGAGTCTCGAAATTCCGGAGAAATCCTAGCGGTTGATCTTGGTAGGACACACATCAGGAATCTGGAGAGGAGTCAGGGTTCGACACTTCGAGAACTCCGAGAGTGAAGAAATCACAGCATCAGGAATCACGATCGCGTGATGTCCGATAGAGCGACGAGGGAATAGTGATGTGGAGGAGTTTGTTCTCACGTGCATCGGGGATCGGTGTATCGGGATTATTGGTGACGTGAGAATCGTTGCAGGAGGGGTCGCGAAAATCCGAAACGCGACGACCACACAGTCACAACATTTGAGTGGAGAACAGGTGTCACCCCATATCGAGGTTCGGGACATAGAAGGTTCCGGGAACAAGTGAAATGGGAATCGCGATATCGCGATACGCGATTTCTCGATCGTGACAGGATTGTGGGCCACAGGCGCTAGCACTAAGGGACAGGTGTTGAAAGGTCAAAGCCTCGAAGGGGTCAACACTAAGGTGTGTCGGGGTCGGAGGATTGGGGATCCTGAGGACGCGAAGTCTATACACTTCGCTCTCGCAAGTCCGAAGCCCCGATAGCGGAGAAGATTATGGTCACATGGACCGGGAAGTCTAGATGAGAGGCGTCATCGTAGATCGGGTTTCGGGGGATTGAAAGACCCAAATCCGTGATTGTAGGACTCGCGATCTCGCGAATTCCGATTTCCCGATTTGGATAGGGGGAATCAACCACGATATTTACTGTGGGTGTAGACAATTCCCGATAAGGGGATTAGAAGGACTTAGTAGTTCTTCGGGCCAAGGGAAGAGAAGATCCTGTGAGCGGGCGTGCCTGTGGGTGTGGCTGTGTCAAATTTACTTCTACCAGATTCATTCATTCATCATCACTAATAGTAATAATAAATAAAGCAAACATTCCACACAGAGACACAAGTTTTACCGTGGTTCACCCCCTTGGGCTATGTCCACAAATATCTAGAATTATTCACTCTTTTATTAATCTTCATCAGGTTGTTGCGTTGCACGCATTACATATGATATGTATATATGAGGCTGACCAAGTCGTACTAAGATCCCCAACTTACGACCTGACTCTCAGTTACAATGCATCTCTTTGCCTCCAAAATAGACTCTAAGATCATCTCAACACTAGCTCCACAACTAGACCACTCCGACATTAATTACTACTCAATCTCCTCAAATCTCACAATACATATATTTATACTACAAAAATGGGTTAAAACCCATTACAACAATGACCAAAAGCCTAACCCACTAACCCTAAGTGGATTAGGTTTGTCCACATTCTAACTTCCTACGCACGATTGGTCCACAATCGAACCATTTTCCTCGTTGACCCGCATCCTTTTTGTTTCCTTTGACTTTACTGCTTCCTCGACGTTGTTTTTCTTTGTTTTCCGGTGCACTCCTTTTCTGGTCCACTCACTAATTGCCTTCACAAACTACTGCGCTATTCCCCAAAATTGCCTGCATCAACATGCACACACAATGTACGAGCATGGTGTTGATATTATGGTAGTTGTAGGAGGTAGTAACCTCCATGTGTAACCCTGACAAGAATAGAATATTCCAGAAAGCAAGAAGAAACCCTAAAGCATTGGATATAACCCTAGAATACAAGTCGACTAAAGAAAATAATTTAGTATTGAGTCTTTAGCCTCCAGAAAGAGAAGTCAACCCAGACAGCTAAGAAAGAGAAGTATAAATAGAGGATGCCAGAGCTCATTTGTACACACACAACTCACAATTGCAGAAATCTAGTGTGCACTGTAGGAATTTAGTAAGTGCACAAGTCTGGAGAGTAGTTGCAACTGCAACTACTGCAACTTGTATTTTCAGTTTTAATCTTGGACTTTCTCTTGGTTATGGTTTGGAATTTCTGCCTTGTGCGCTAGCTCTGGAGAGAGGTATGCTACATTGATTGCCTATTAGGCCTAGGGTTTGCTTCCATAATTATTCTCTGTTAAGGTTAAGGTGCTCGAGGGTGGCTTTGACCTATGGTTGGGTGACAATATTGCTATTTTTTCTATGGTTAAACGAGCACACCTACTTTTCTCACAGGTTATGGGCCCACATTATCTTTGGACAGTCTAACCGCTAGTAGATAGTTTGGGAGGATTTGCTTAGTTACAGTTGCAGTTGCAGTCAAAGTTTTTGCTGCAACAACAAAACCCTAACCCTCTTGTTGAGGCACCTTAAGTGAAGATATAGACCTAATTTTTGGATATCCTAGTGCGCCCTAACCTAGCGCACCTCTTGGTAATCTCAGTAAGCTAAGACGTCAAGTTTAAGTTTTTGGTCAAAGTCAAAGCAGTCATGACTTACTCTATGAAGTTAGAAAAAAAGTTAGAAGGGGATTCTAACTTCAGAGCATGGAAGACAAGGATTGAACTCATCCTTGCCAAGAATAAAGTGTTGGATATCGTTAAAGGAAAGATCGTAGAACCATAGTTTGAAGAAGGAAAATAGAAGGAACCTCAGAAAGTTGCAATTGTGGAGAAGTTAAAGGACAATGACATCAATTCCATGAGTATCATAGTGGACTCTGTAAAAGACCACTTGATACCCTACATCTCTCATCTTGACTCATCTAAGAAGATGTACGATTCCCTAACTAACCTCTTCTCAGTCAGAAATATTGGACAAGTAATGAGTCTAAAGAATGAGCTCTGTGACATGAAAATGAATGATGATGGTAGCATAACATCATACCTTGTTAGAATATCTCAGTTAAGATATCAACTACAAGATATTGAAGAAATCATTTCAGATAAGGAACTGGTAAATATAGTACTCAATGGCCTTCCCAATGTTGATGATTGCAGCTATGTGAGACATTCTCCATCTTACAAACCTGTGAGATGTGGATCATTGCA
>JZKD02S1551104.1:47707-60666 GCA_000966675.3 Picea glauca
CTATTTTCCATTTCCTATAATATATAATTTGTATATATAATTCTGCCAATTTTACATTTTATAAGTGAAGGTTCGTGGTCCTTTTCTCAAGGAACTGTTGGTGTATATTTATAAATTTTTTTATCTTAATTGAGCGATAAATATTTTGGAGTTTGCTATATAACACTCTCCCATTTTTATATATTGTCCCGAAAGAATTCAAAGAAAATCTTTTAGAAAATACTTAAAGAGGAGTACTACCTCTATAAAAACGTAGGGGTATTTATATCCTCGTGAGGTTGATGTTTGGGTCTAAACATATTCAAACATCAATATTTTTGGCGACCATACTGGGGAGCCATTTATTTTCAATATATTTCAGGTCTTTCTTCATATCTGATTGAGGAACCATAGTCTCCATGGTTCAAAATTTAAAAAGAAGATTCAAGAAAATTGTTGCTTGTTCTAGATGCATGGGATTTATAAAAGATTATTCAGAAATGTTTGAATGACCTCAAAGAGAGCGAAGAAGCAAAAAATATTCGGGAGGATGAAATACCTGGTGATTCCATTGAAAAAAAATTTCAAAGTATTGGAAATTCCATCGAAAGGATTCAAGAATTTCAAGAAGAATTATATTATGACTCCTCTAAGGAGTTTCTTTCATACACTACAAGGAAAGGACGCTCTAGCGAAGGTTTTTGCGGAAGCCCCTATAAAAAATTCCCAAAAATTTGTTTATAGCGGAGGCAAGCGGCCAAAGGTTTTAGCAAAAAAAATTCATGGTGCTTTTATAAACACAAAGCGCACCAGTGCGTTTAGAACAATGACGCACCGATGCTCTAACACATGGCACATCGTAGTAGGGTTATTTCAAAAAGTATACTCCAGTGAGCTCCTTAAATACTGACGCACCAATACTCTAACAACATGGTGCACCATGGTTGGGATACTTTAAAAAATATACTACGATTCACTATCTAAATACGAACGCATCGGTGTTTTACCAAATGATGCACCGTGATATGGTTTTTAAAAATATATATTGCGGTGCGCTCCTTAAATACGAATGCACCGATGCTCCAAGTTTTTCTTCAAAATAGCATACCATGGTCGGGCTATTTTTTTAAAATATACCCAGCTATGCTAGGTAAATACAGACACATCGATGCGTCTAACAACCGAGTTCACCGTAACAGGGTTAAATAATATTTTTTTACCGATGGTAAAAATTCAGTTTTTAGTGCTATCGACTTGTCAAGTACCGGTGAAACTTTTGCCACTCTCAAATTCCTTGTCATCAATGTTTCCCTTGCATGCCTTCCTTCCGATTGTTGCTTAGTGCATGGCTTTCAAATTTTTCCAAACGATGGAAAAAATTGGTTTTTTGGACTACGTGCCAACCATGCCTCCCCGACAAGAAAATGTCCAAGTAATGTTTTTGTTTCTTTATAACTTAAAATCTTAGCGGATTAAAATTCAAAATTTAGTTAAATATCCACTGTTTAAAAAAAAAAAAAAAAATGTGCGGTGCGTTTGAGTCGTTTGGCTTGCACTGCGATCAGTGCACATTGAAAATTTACAGGGTGCCTGAAAAACAATGTATTTTTTTTTTCTTTTTCTTTTTTGTGGCAGTGCGCTTGTAAACATTAATGCACCGAGCCATAAATTTACCGACACACTGCATAAAATAATATAGCTAAGATTTGGCGGTGTGTCTAATTAACGTTAACGCACCAGGGCGTTACGTTAGAAGACACACCACATAAATCATATATATTATTTGATGTGGTGTGTTGTTAAACGTATGAACTGGTGCATTAATGCATACACAATGCATCGCCGTAAAAGTTGGTGCACCCTCAAAATTTACAGGGTGCATCGAAAAACAATGCCAATTTTTGTATGGCGGTGCATTTGTAAACATTAATGAACCAAAGTGCAAGTTTACCGATGCACCACATAAAATAATATAGCTAACTTTTGACGGTGCGTCTAATTAACGTTAACACACCAAGGAGTTACATTAGAATATGCACTGTATAAATCAAATATATTTTTTTATGCGGTGTGTTGGTAAACATATGCACCAATGTGTTAATGCTTACACAACGCACCGCTGTAAAAAATTAGAGCATAAATGCCTAAGTGCCATAATTATCATTTTTTTTTAAATTAGTAGTGCCATGCGTCACCTTTCCTACAAAGCACGGGTGCATGTCGGAAAAAGGATACGCACCGCAAAAATAAAAAAAAAATTAAATTGTTTTACAATTGTTTAATATTTTAAGTTTTGATTATTTTAGGCGGTGCGTCTGATAACCTGCACGCATCGACGCAGTAAGGTTATAAAACACATCACATAAAATAATATAACAAATTTCATGCGGTGCATTATGTTATAAGGGAGCATCGTCGATGGTGCTCAAAATTAATATATGCACTACGGGCGATGCTTCACTGTTTTTGGGGCGCATCGATGATGAAATTTACTTAATTCTTTAAGGAAGTTATTTTTTCGTATTTATAAATAAACTTTTCATTTACTAGATTTTTTGTATGTTTTTATGTATGAGGCTGATGTATTTCATATGTTAATTATACAGATATGTCAGCGAAGAGAACAACAACTACAACAGGAGCAAAGGGTTGAYTTGTACAATGTGGTACGGGATTGGSAGGCGAGGRASAGGAARAGGGATTTGTACCCTTGCCCTATTACTACATCGACCCATTTCCTCTTGAGGAATGTAGGCCTCCTTAAGTACTATGAGGAGGATGCATCCATGAAGGGGCACTCTGAGTCATTGGTGCAACTGATCCTTCGATGGGATGTCTATCGACAACATTTCGTGTCAGTCCTGATCAATGGTACCATCCCACTGAGGAGGATATGTATTTTATCACTGGGATGTCCAGGAGAGGGGAGGATTTTCCTCAGTTCCTTGATGTCCCAGTAGGTGTTGCAACAGAGAGTCAACTCATGTACTCTCAGAGATGTATTGGGGTGTATGTACTTTCCCCAACTGATTTTTAGATGTCTGGTGGATAACTACATATTGCTTCTTTTGGTGTAGAGGAAATTAGGTGCCTCTCACTATTAGTGACGATCATTGCACACTTTACCAGTGATGGGAAGCGCATTAGTTTCCCTCTTTTGTATTATGTTGATTATTTTGTACTGAGGCCATGATGTATTAGATAGTATGCCATTTTTTTGCGGCAATTTTGTATAGCTCTAGATAGACGTTGTGCTATGATACATGGGAGGGAGAACTTCCTTTTTCTACAAAGTTGTTTTGTTTGTTTTTTGAGAGGTTTCTAGAGACAAGGCCTACTTTTTCCTTCAACCTTTTAGGAAAATGAATCAGGTGCAAATGCACATGTTGGGTGAGATGATGCCCAAGAGGGGCTAACCATAGTTTTCAGCTAGGATTTCCACTGATGCACTGGGGCTACTAGCCAGTGAGGTTGATCACATGTTTGTGATGTTGTCATGTCCTTACGCAAGGTTGGATTGGTGAGGATGTCTGAAAATCCTCTTCACACCGGATGCTAGAGATAATATTAGTGTTTTGTTTAAATTAATCTAGTTTCATTTTTTGTCTTACTTAATTAGAATAAAATTAATTCTAACACATTCTTTCACTTGTTTTATCAAATTGTTTAATTAAATTGTGTAATTATTATTGTGTACTATATATTTTGCAGATATTGGCATATTCATTGGGGACATGCCTCCTCCCCCACCAGATAACGATGAGGAGATGATGCCTAAGGCTGTGTCGGATCAGGGTCCTTGGGTTCAGATACCTAGTGGCATCCGTCGTAGGCCATATACTAGATTCATGTTGGAGTTGGGAAACAGAATTTGTGAACTTTTGGCTGAGGTTGGAGCCTGCCCTGTGCTGATGTGAGACATTAGGGTAGATCCTATTCTCTTTTAGATTTGGAGGGAGATGTCGCATGATATGATGCCTCTTATGTGTCATATCATCGAAGCTACCAGGCTACTAGTAGCACGAAGGGTTCCCGATGATACACACTCTTCTTCCAGTACCCCATCGATCGATGAGGGTGGTCGTGATCCTTCTCCACATCCTCCTTCACCTCACCCAAATCATGAGCAGACAACACCTATTCCTCCTCCTCCTCCTCCTTCACCTCACCTAGATGAACATAAAACACATATTCCTCCTTCGCCTATTTATGATCAAAGAGTCGACCATCCACTTCCTCCTGATCATCCATCATCTTCTACTATAGACCAGGCATCTACTACTATTGTAGATATGATTATCTCATCGGCTGTACCAAATATATTATAATAGTTATTTGACTTGTTCATTATATATATATATACAGCCTGAGTGGGCCTGATGGTTAAGAACATGTGTTTCCTCATAAGAGGTCACAAGTTCAAATCCAGAGGGGGGTAGGGTATGTATACCTTTGTACACTTTACTAGTCAAATCCGTTGGGCAGAGAGGGTCTCATACACCAATTTGGTGTATGGCTTGGCCATGACCTTAAAAATAGACTATATATATATATGGTGCTTTTTTTATGTTCATGTTGAAGTACTTAATTTATATGTCGATGTTGATTTATATATTGTTAGGTCATGTTAGCTATGCCTGTTAAATGTGCTTGATAGATGTGTATGTTATAACAATGTTCATTAGATGTGTATTTTTCCTATTGATCATGATGATATACTTGAATAATTTATATGTTGATGTTGATGTGTACATTGTTAGGTCATGTTATAAKATATGTTTATTTAATGTKCTTGATAGATGTGTATGTTAAATGATTCTTGTTAGATGTGTGTGATGATGATGTTAGACAGTGCTTGTGTTTTGTTAGATGTGATAACAATGATGATGCCTTGTTAGATTATTATATTTGTGTGCTAGATAATTAATGGCGTTTATATGTGGTAGAGGTATATTTAATTAGATGATGTTAGCAAATATAAATGTGTATATTTTTAGATGATGTTTATGTTTTTTTTTTTTTTGTAAGTGAGTTGAGATTCTATATTACTGAGTAAAATATGGTACAAAAAAGGTTGAGGAGTGGCCCCTGATCTGCCAAAAAGGAAACCAAATCAAGGGTCCCCAAGCTACACTATCTACATTAGTAAAAGGATGGTTGGGCCACCACTCGGGGAAACCGACCCGGTCTCCATAAGTTCGTTTGAAGAAGAAAAAAGAACTATACCATCTGAAATACATAAAAGTGAGAGCATATAACATGAGTTGTTCCTATACTGATAAGCAAAAGAACTTGAGTTGGTGATGCGCTAGTCCACACAGATTGGGTGGCTTTCATCTCCTTCCTTCCTTACCTCATTTTCCTTTTTATGCTCCACTGTGCGCGTCCTTCTGATGTTGGTTGGTGTTCCGCGTCGGTCTGCTGGAGTGATGTCCATGTGATGGACATAGCGAAGGTAGATTTGGAATTGACTAGCTAGTCGGTCTATTTTTTCGCCTTGGTTCCTCTAGTTCTCTTATATGCCTCTTACGCTGGCATCCAAGTCACTGAGGTGCCTCAAGATTTCTATGATTTCCTTCTTGTGGCCTCGGTTTTCCACCCCGCTGGTCTCTTTCTTTTCTGCTCTCAGCTTTCATATTAGCATTTTTTTATGCCAGGCTTCCTCCACTATTTTGTGGTAGAGGGTTTTCCTGGGTTGTGTGGTCCCTAGGTCTGTTAACCCATATGCTTCTTGGATGAGTTCCGCCCAAGCTTTGCCTTGGCGCTTGGTGTTGACTTCCCGCTCCCATATGTCGATGACTGATTTACCCTTTGTATATGTCTGCTCGAGGAAGGTGCCTTTGGCCTCTTTGGCCACTTGTTCCATCCTAGTGATCTTCCGGGTGCTTATTGGGAGTTCCTCCCCCTGGCGTACCCTCTTACTCTGGGTGTTCTTCGTTCTTACCATATTTCCTTGTAAGCCGTGGCTTCTGTCGTGCTTTCTTTCTCTGCTACTACTCTCCCCTTCCTGGTCTCTGGAATTGTTGCTAGTTGGTTCGTAGCTATCCTTGATTCTTCTTCTTTTATAGAGTTTACCTAGGGGTGGTCTTCTCTAGGTAATCATTTGTCTCTTGTAAAGGCGTATCTTTCGGTCCTTTATCTCTGTTTCTGAGTGTGTGTGCTTGGGAGCTCTTTCATCGTTCCCAAGTTATCCCTTTGGTCTTCGTCCTTTGCCGATTGTGGCTTACCCTTTCCATTCTCCCATGACCAGCCCCTGTACTTCCTTCTATTGATTGGTCCTTGGTATTGTACTCATTCTTGTGGTGTGATTTTGATCTGCATTGTAACTCGTGTTTAAAAGGTGGCCTAACGGATTTGGCCTACATCCTACTTGCCCTTCGTTTAATTCTGTGTCTCCAACCTTGATGTGGTCGCCCGTACTTCGACTGTCGTCATAGTCCTTTGCTGCTAGTTGGGTACAGTCTTTCCGAAACTGGCCACTTGGGATGTTCATCCATGTGGCATCCAATTATGATCCTTCCCTCTTGACCCCTTCATTAGAAATTCTATTTGCAAGTCCATTTGTTGATCTACGGACCCAACGCAACTCTACTGTGATCCCTATCTGCAGATGTTCTTGAATCTTCTGCAGATAGTATGCCAAGCTCTATTGCCTTTGTATTTTTCCCACTTTGGTGCCATTTTGGAGTTTCCGTACTGTGTTGATGACTAGCATGGAGTCACCTTCCACTATTACATTTTCCATTCCTTCCCTGTGTAATATCTCCAGACTTGTCTCCCATGTTCTAAATTCCATAGCATTGTTTGTTGAATTCCCCAAACTTCTTGTGTACAGTCAGATAATTCTTCCTTGACTGTCCCTGATTACTCCCCCCATACCAGTCCATCCTGGGTTTCCCTTCGACGCCCCATTGAAATTTAGCTTGAGGGAGCCCTCTGGTGGCGGTTTCCAGTTGCGCTGACCTAAACTTAGCTGTGACACCTGTCTCACCTGATTGGGGTTGTGTCTTCCTTTCACTTGGAAAGCCTCTAGAATTCTTAGATCCCGATCAGTGAGTTGCACTCCTCTTGTTTGGAGGTTGTGGCTCTGTACCTTTTCCCTTTTCATGGCTATTACTGTTTCCTTGATCTTTCCAACCGTCCAACTTTGGTTCCTGAAGAAGCGTCGGTTCCTTTCCTTCCAAATTTCCCAAATGATCATGCCGAGGGTGAGGGTCCAGCAAAGATTCACCTCTTTGTTGTCATTGTAGTTTTCCTCCTAGGTGTTTATAGTTGCGGAAATATTTCCTCTTATCCTATTAGATTTATGAAAGATGCATGTCGCCCAGTCCCATAATTCTGCTATGTAAGGACATTCATCCAAGAGATGTTTCATTGTTTCCTCCTTTTCTTCACATCGGTGGCATCTTGAAGGGCCTATGAAACCTCTCTTCTTTAGGTTCTCCCAAGTTAGGATTCGGTTGTGTAGTATTATCCACTGGAATAATTTTATTTTTGGTCATTGGGGGCTATTCCAGAGCTTGTCCCAATGATACGCCGCTACTTCTTGATCCTGGTTTGTTATGTAATGGCATACTTCTTTAATATTGAATTCCCCTCCATCTTTGTGCCCCCATCTCAGCTAGTCATTTCCATCAATGACTGCAATTTTCCTTCTCATCAATTCCTCCTCCATTTCTTTAACTATTGTTGTGGTCTGGTCTCTAGTCTGTGGGGTGAGAGTGTTCCAGATTCTCCATTTTTTGTGCTCTACTTCTTTTTTTATCGTAATGGTAAACTCGGGTTTTTCCTTGCACCATCATCTCCTGTTGGAGTTCCTCCCAACCTAGTTGTTCCATTTTGGGTTCCTATTGTCAGGCGTCCTCCCAAAATCTAGTGGTTCTGCCATTCCTTATTTCCCAAAAATTGTGTGTCTAGATCCAGGTATTGTTGCACCAGGCTAAGTTCCAGATGGTTGAACCCTCCTTGGTGCCTCTAAAGTGAATTTTGTCCTAGTTACTAATATCTGGGGTGTACTTTTCCGTCCATAGGTTAACCCATGGCGTGGTCATTTCTTTGACCCATCTCCACCAGAGCTTCGCCCCGTAGGTGTCGTTGGTTACTTGTGGGTCGTGTAGCCCAAGGCCTCCCTTTCTCTTTGGCTTACACACCTTCTCCCAAACCACTAGTGTCCATTTTTTCCTTGTTTCCACTCTGTGCCACAAGAATTCCCTTTTTATGGTTCTTTTTTTTTGTAAAATTCCCTCGAGGGCCGGAAAAACTGACATCATAAACGTTGGGATAGCTTGTAGAATCGACTTGGTTAGGATAAGTCTTCCTGCCAGGTTGAGGGATCTGAAAGTCCAATTGTTTACCCGGTCTTGAATCTTGTTGACTATTCCTTCCCACGTTGACATATTGTAACCTTTGTCTGTCAGGGGGATGCCTAAGTACTTGGTTGGGAGGGTTTTACGTTCAAAACCCATGATGTTGGTTAAATTCCTTTGGATAGCTGGATTGGTGTTAAAGAAGAAGATCATTGATTTGGAATGGTTTATCTCAACCCCCGAGGCTTCCCCAAACTCATATAAGATGCGTTTGTAGGCTTTTGCTTCTTAGACTGTGGGAATGCCATGAAGTAAGGTATCATCCATGAACTGTTGGTGTGTGGAAGTTGGAAAATTCTCATAAGGTTTGATTCCTTCTATTTCCCCTATTGCGGTTGCACTTTTTATGCTTCGACTGAGTCCTTCCATCATTAAGATGAATAAGAAGGGGGCCAGCGGGTCTCCCTGTCTGATGCCTCTGATGGGCCAGTAAGGTTTGGTAGGGGCTCTGTTTACTAGTAGCTAGAAGCTTGTTGTGGATAATAGGTTGGTTATCCATCAGATCCAGTGCTGGGTGAACTCGAAGGCTTCCAAGGTTCTGACTATATAGTGCTAGTTGATTTTGTCGTAGGATTTCGCTAGGTCCAATTGTATTATCATTCCCCCTCTTTTTTGAAGCTTTAGGGTGTGGATCAGTTCATGGGCTTGGATAATATTGTCCATTATTTGCCTTCCTTCTATGAACCCTGCTTGCTCTTGTGACACCAGTGTGGGTAGTAGTGGTTTCAGTCTGTTGGCTATAACCTTGGAAATTATCTTATACACCACATTGCACAACGCTATTGGTCTGTAATGATCGAGAGTTTTGGCTTCATTTTATTTGGGGATGAGTGTTATCAAAGTAGAATTTAGTGCTTTCAGGATGGAGGCTGACCTTCTAGAGTCTTCTACTACCTTGTAGACATCATGTTTGACGACTTCCTAGCAAGATTTGAAAAACTCCGTTGTGAATCCATCTGGGCCTGAAGACTTTCCATTGGGCATTTCTTGGAGTGCTTGGTCTATTTCTTCCTCTGCAATGGGTATGATCAAGATTTTGTTTTGTTCTTCTGTTACCAGGCGAGGGATGTGTTGGGTCACCTTTTGTATGGCCTCCGTTCTATCCTGATTGGGTTCATGGGCAATCCCATGGAAGTGGTTTACAAACATTGTTTCAATATCCTTATGGGACTCTCTTTCTATTCCATTCAGGTCCCTTATATTCAATATTTTGTTATGGGCTCTTCTGGTCATGGTTGTTCTGTGAAAGAACTCGGTGTTCCTTTCCCCTTCCTTTAGCCATCTGATCCGAGACTTTTGTCTCGAGAGGGTTTCTTCCTTTTGGCACATTTCATCCCATTCTTGGGTCATCCAGATCTCCTCTTTTTTCCTTTTCTCATTGTAGCCCTCCAAAATGCAGGTTTCCTGGAGTTTTTTCATTTTTTATTCTATGTTTTTCTTCACTTGGTTTATATTCCCAAAGGTGTCCTTGTTCCACTCCTTGACCCTATATTTGATATATTTTAGTTTATTGTAGAGTTTGAACATCCTTGTCCCTTTCTTTGGTTGCTCTTCACTCCACCATTGCTTGATATTTTCCTTGAAAGTCGGGTGTTACATCCAAAATTTCTCGAATCTGAAGGGTCTATTCTTTGGTGTGGCCTGTAAACCTACTTCTAGTTGCACTAGCCAATGATCAGATCCCCCCCATGGAAGGATGTTGCAGTCTAAGGTTATCCCTTGCATAATGACTTACTCTAAAACTAGGAATCTGTCGAGTATTTTTGCTACCTGATGTTGGCTCATTCGCTTATTATTCCAAGTGAAATGGCAATTTTTGGTTTTCATATCTACCATTTCCATTGTGTCTATGAATTTTGAGAATTCCTCCGCATCTCTATCCAATCTTCTTGTGCCTCCCTTTTTCTCTGCGAGTGACGTGATGATGTTGAAATCCCCAGCTAGGATCCAATGGATGTTGTTGGCTCAGTTTTTAAGGTCTTCTAGATCACTTATAATTCCTCTCCTATCCTCTGACACCTGGGGACCATACACATTAGTGCATAAAATCTCCTCTTTGTTCCCAACGATTTGCATGCGGACCGTAATGGTATGCCTTATCGCTTCAGTTGCTATTAGGCTTAGTACTCGTGGGTTCCACAGGGTGAGTATGCCTCCTGCCATTTGGTGGCCTCCAATGGCCACCATCTTGTACTTGCGCCATTGTTGTTGACTAATTGTTTCCATTCTTTTTGTATTACACTTGGTCTCTTGGATAAAATAAAGATCCGGTTGTTCCTATTTTAATCTATTCCTAAGGATTCATTGTTTTCTTGGGTTGTTTAGGCCTCTTATATTCCATGTTATAACCTTCATTTTAAACATGCGGGGGGGAGTTGGGGAATAGTTTTTTGATGTTACCCGAGTTTATCAATAACGCTCCAAGCTCCTGCAGGGCTACACTATTGGATTTCCTGCCTTTTTTCCTCTGCGTCTATTTGGGTGAGAGTTGTGGTTGTACCTCGCCAGCTTTGACTCCTAGGTTTCCAATCTCCTCGTGTGCTCGCTTTTGGCCTCTAGCTTTGGCTTCCTCCCTTAGGAGTAACAGGTACTAGATGCGGTCTAGTTTCTCTGTTGGTACATTGTCCACTCCCAGTCTTTTCCATTGCTCCAGTATGTTCGAGAGGTCTATCCCTTCCCTTTCCACCAGGTCTCTAAGTTCTGGATCTTCTGTGCCTACTTCGCTCGGTGTCATTTCCACCTCTCCCTCTACGTCTTGCATGGGGGTGTTGTCATCTCTGATTTCTCCTTCCATCGGAGTTGCACAACTTCCTTGTTCCTTCGGGTTGTTAGGTCAATCAGTGGGCTCGTTTGTTGTTTGTTCTCAGAGTTCCTGAGATGTTACCGCATCCTTCTTGGCCTCTACCCCTTGACTGGTTTTATCCCTTCCTTCCGGACTCAATCAGACTCTTAGGTTATTTCCTACCTGGGCTTTGCTCTGCCTTTTGTTGGCTCTACTTCTAGTGTTTGGTTTAACAAATCCATCCTCATCCTGTTGTGGTTTGGAATTTTCCATTTTTTTCTTTTTATTAAGAGGGAATTCCCTGATCAGGTGGCCACGTTCGTGGCATATTCTGCATTGGAAGGGGATTTGTTCATAATCGATGTTTTGGATCCATTCCTCGTCCCTGAATTCGAGGCATATCGCTTCTGGGAGTGCTCTCGACACATCCATCTCTATGCATATTCTTGCATAGGATGTGTATCTTCCTTTTAGGGTTGCTTCTGCGGTCTTTATATATTTCCCCAGTTTATTCCCTATCACTTCGGAAGTGGAAGGTAACCAATAGTCTAAGGGTAGGGAGTAGAGTCTCAGCCAAACCGGTACCTTTTTTAAGGTCTCTTTTTCTGGGGAGAAATTCTCCTTCCATGGCTACATGTACAGTCCTGCTGATGCATGGAAGTATGGCCCTCCTTCAAATAATCTGTCTCTATCCTCCAGGTTTATGAATACCATTGTGAAGAAACCTTTTGAGCCCAGGTGGAGCTCCACTTCCCCATTTGGCTTCCAGTGATATTTGATCTAGTTGCGCAGCGCTTTTTTTGTGGGCCATAATCCCATAAATTGGTTGATTAGCGCATGCGCCTTCATCTGATCTATGTAGAGTTTCATTTGCGAATCCTCCAATACCACCTTGGGTCTCAGTGTTGCTTTGGCTTTGTATGGGTTATGCCCTTCAGTCCAGTTGGTCTTCGTTGTGTCTTGCGACTGGCCGCAACTGTCCAAACCCTAGCTTGTGGTCGCTCCAAGAAACACGGTTCGACTCACCCCCAACAATATTCAAAACCATACCATAGAAATACCTGTTAGATAAGCCAAGAACCTCTATAGATATAACGGTCTTAAAAAATGATGTTTATGTTTGTTAGATGGTTATCATCATGATGTTTTTTTCTTATTAAATGATCTTTATTATAGATTATGTATTGGTGAACTTATATCAAAATATCATATATGAAATATGAAGACTTAATAATTTAAATAAAAAATGCAAAGATAGTTTTATAAATTACAAAGTTCAAAATGGTTGAAACTATAATTGTAAAATTACCATAAACATTTTTCTATTGCATAGATAGTTCATACATATTCATTYTAATTAATTMTTTTTCAAAAAACAAATTACATATGAATAAATGTTATTTTCCATTGTACTATTTACTCTTTTTGAATAGACTCTTCTACACTAAAAATTGTTATTATAAAAAGTTATGATCTCCAATGATAAACATTCTATTGGCCCTAAAAAAATTTGGATGCAAATCTTCCTAGTGTTATTTTTTTCATTATAAAATTTTATATGGAGAAAGTAGAGTTTTATATCCCATTAAAAATTCAACTCGCTTGATTTTTCAGTATTTAACAATTAGAAATACTTAGTTTTAAGTGTAAAAATCATTGTGAATCTTACCAATTATATAAAATGTTTGGCGAAAATTTTATAAAATCATGTTGTTGTGACTTTATCATGAAAATAATTCTTAAAATTTTATATTAAATATGCGACGACATATAAATATATTCAAATAATAAGATAAAATTATATTTTAATTAATCGTTCCATGCAATCACAA
>JZKD02S1551104.1:144066-175520 GCA_000966675.3 Picea glauca
AAAAAGGGTAGGTGTACCTGGAGGGAAGCGCTCAATGAGCCCCTCAGGTAAAAGAGATTTTCAGATCTCATTTTGAGTAAGACAAGGTAGAGTAGAGAGGAGCCGAGAGAGCTCAGGAACACCTTGTAAAATATACATGCATTTTCCATTACTAATACATAGTAGTTTTTCTTGCATTATTCTGTCATTATATGCATGTCTGTGTGGGTTCCATATATATATTGTATGTGTGTGTTGTTATCGTGCTATTGCAGAGAGTTTCATTTGATTTCAGGTTTGAGGGTCTTTGAGGTTTCATGCCATGAGGGCGTGACAAAGTGTTGCAGACTCTAAATACCAGTGCACAGGGGATGCACTTCTGAACTCGTGAGGAGTCAGACAGAGACGTGCAGAGGCACATACTGAAGTCATCAACTCAGGAGAAGAAGACCTGTGAGGTTGCTGAACACCCCAGGAGGTAAGGCTGTGTAGCTGAGACACAGTCGCAGACAGAACTTTGCTGTAAGTTTTGTAGGAGCTCTACCAAGTGGGCATTGAGGATACGCACAGGTTGCGTTGGAGAAGAACCCCATTGTGAGTTTAGAAAGACCAGGATCGCTGAGGATTCTAAGAAGCTCTACCAGAAGGGCATCGAGCGAGTGCATAGGTTGCATGGAAGAAACCCAGGACTGTTGAGCGTTCTGAGGAAGGAGACTCCGCCAGGAGGGCATTGAGTAAGTGTGCAGGAAGGCACAGGAGGAAAGAACTCTTGGAGTTTTGAAGCAAGAAGAAAAGTCCACTGAGGGACCTGTATTGGGTAGCTGAATACCCAGAAAGACTCAGCAAGGAGGTTGCTTAAGCAGGAAGCCAGGAAGGAGTTGGTATTCTCCATCTGAGGGAGAAGAAGGACCAAATCCCCCAAGGGGTCTGAGTGTTCGTGGAAGCTCAGGACAGATAGCGCTTTGCGTGCAAGGACTTTGCAGGAGTGCAGGAGTCAAAGAATCCCGTGAGGATTCAAAGGGAAGAAGCTCAGGAAGGATAGCATTTCATACGCACATGCGAGACTCAAGTTGAGGAGTTCGCAGGGCAGAAAGGAAGCAAAGGTCAAAGCCTTGGGAGCGTAGAATTCCTCCAAGTCTGGGAAGAAAGCTTAGACGCTCAGGAGGGAGCAATAGGAACCGCTGGATCAGGCAGAGAAAGCAGATCTGGACCGTTGAACTGTTACGTCCAGGAGGAGCTCAGAAGGAGCCTATAGAAAGAGGGGACCGACAGCCGTCGAATCTTGTGAAGAAATCCCGTCATCCGTTGGATCGGGAGAAGTAGCAGATGGTTTAGCCTCAGGAGGAGGAGCGCATAGAAGAGAAGATCTGAGCCGTCAAATCAGAAGGGGAAATCCCATCATCCGTTGGATTGGCAGAAGCTGCACGAGGGATAACAGTCAGGATTTTGGCCATCGGGAATCGGAGTTCTCGAGGTCATGAGAACCGGGGTCTCAAAAGTATCGAAATCTCAAGAGCGAATCTAATTCGTCCGATTGGAGAGGGACACGTGTCACGAGATCATCCGTTCCAGAGATCCGGGGCACCAAGCATCAGGACCACTCAAGATTCGAAACAACGATAAGATCTGGACTGTCCATTGGAGGGACAGGTGTCAGAGATCAAGCGTCGTCGGCATTTTGTTCATCGGGAAATCAGGGATTCCGGTGACGAGTGTTTTGTGCATTTATGAATCGCGATCCGCGAAACCCCGATAAGTGGGGGCCAGCTGTCAGTACAACAACGAAGGAGGATAGAGGCGTAGTGGAGGCCAGCTGTCAACGTTCTGGAGGCGCATCGGGAATTAGCATATCGCGAGTCCCGTGGGTGTGCGCACTGAGGCATCACAAACCCCGTAGCCTCGACGGGTAAAGGCTGCGGTCATGGGTAATGGTCATGTGGACCAGGGCTGAGCCAGGTGGGCCAGTGTGTGTAGAGAACGAGCTAATCATGAATCGGGGATTCAAGAGTGCAGTGACTCTCGACAGCGTGAACCGCGAAACCCTGAACCTCGATAGTGACCCGGGGATAACCACGGTTAGTTGCAGAGGCCGTGCGGGTGAACGAGAAGGACCTGTGGACTGGGATTTTCACAGCAGCGATTCCAGTAGGGAATCTAAGGAGTCGTTTTGGCTCGAAGAGAGAGGAACAGAACGATCCTGTGAGCAAGAGGTGCGTGCAGGAACCCTGCGAGGGTAGGGTTGGATCTCGTTTGCATCAGGTGGTATCAGAGCTGGAAATTCTTGCTTGTATATTTCAGGCAGGAAGAGGTAGAGCAGAAGAAAACACCCTAATACACATTAAGTGGTATCAGAGGGGGAATCTGTTTGTATTTTTACAGACAGAGGAGCGGAAGAAGACAGAGTTACTGAAGACTCTGTAGGTGATTGTTTGCAGGTAGGCATCAGTCGAGAAGACAGTCAGGGAGACTGTAAGGATGATACTGGTGGAACTCTTAGTGCGGAGTGACAACAGTAGATTTTCTAGGAAGGCAAACATAGACAGCGCCATGGCTACTAAAAACCATAGGCACGCTGGGAAGAAGAGCCAAGCAGAGAAGCTTGATGAATTAAGGGCAGATATAGAAAATATTGCATTGAAGATGCAACAGAAAACCAAGCCGAAATGGGTGTATGAATGGCCCATGGAAAAAGCCGAAGGTAAGTTGGCCTGTCAAGGAATTGATGGTCAGAAGATAGTGAAAGAACAAGACGGTTGAGGTATGTGAACCAGAGACTGGAAGAAGTCTTGATGATGATGATGATGATGAATGGGATGAATTGGGATTAGCTGATGATCTCAAGTACTTACGGTTGGGCAGAAAAGAAGAAATTCCAGATGGCCAAGAGGACAATGAGTTGAGATCAGATGAGGATCTCACAGACTGTTGTGAGGACAACCAGGGAATTTCAAATTTTCATTTGGGCAATGATGAGAGAGCGCGGAGGGATCTCATAGACTGCCAAGAGGGTAGTGGAATGTTTCCATATTGCCAGATGGGCAAAGGAAAAAAAATGAGATCGCCTGAGGATCTCAAAGACTGTCGTGAGGACATCCAGGAAACTTTGCATTGTCGGCTAGGCAATGGAAGGAGATCAGATGAAGATCTTGAAGATTGCCAGGAGGGCAGTGAAAGCATCGAAGATTGCCAGGAGGGAAGCGAAAGCGTGTTAAACTGCCAGGTGGGCAGAGATGAAAAATTGAGACTGTCTGAAAGTCTCATGGACTCAATGGAGAGTTCAATTCAGCAGGGGTTGCTGATGAAGATGGGATCGGTTGATCTCATAATCTGCCAGGGAAGCAACGGAAGCATCCCATATTGCCAGATAAGACCATTTGCAGGTCTCAACAACTCAGAAATGAGTTGGAATCAGCCAAGGGAGCTGGAAAAGAAAGAGAGCTCAAAGGTAAATGTGGATCAGCAGGTGCAGCTGACAGAGGTGAAAGAACATCAGGATGATATCTTGATGATTGGGGGAATACAATTATTCCTACCATCTGCCCAGGAGGAGGCAAAAAATTCTGTTGTAAATGCAACAACAACAGGGGAACAGTCATAGTTGATGATGACTGTCAAAGAAGAAGAAGAGTTGGAGCAGGCATTTGAGACTGCCCAAGAAGATGAAAGGAAGAATGAGTGTTCTGAGGAACAACTCAATAATTTCAGCCAGCAAGCTGAAAGAGTTGTAGCACTGAAGCTGACATCAGAAGAAGAAGCAGAAGATGAAGAAGATGAGAATTTGGTGGAATGTCTCAATGACTCCAGCTAGCGAGCTAAGAGCGCTGTAGCATTGGAGTTGACAACAAAAGAAATAGAAGGAGAAAACGAGAATTCCGAGGAATGGCTCGACATATTCAACATTGTAGCTGAAAAGACTGCAACATGGGAGGTTGCAGAAGAAGAGGATAAAGAGGCAGACAACACATAATTTTTTGATCTGTGGGATCAATTGGAAGCCCTAGAAGAGAAGGTAAAAGTGTAGGGCATGCACATCCAACAGGTAAAGTTGGAAACAAATGAAGGCATGGGAGATCATGATGATCTTCCCAATGGACAATTTTTTTTGCAACTGAGGAGACTGCAACAACAAAACCAGCCACTGGAGCAGCTGGATGAAGTGATCGAGGAGATCATGGAGCTGATGTTGAAATCAGCAGACACTGCTAGCAAGGAGAGGCTGAGTAGAAGGAAAGCAACAACAACAACGCAACGAAAGCAACAGCAGGATGGAGCAAATGGACAGCTCCACACATTTGTTTGGGATCTAGGGGGAATTTCCAATAAGATGACAGAGGAAGCTTATGAGCAGGAGCTAATGATTTTTTATAGCTGTGGAGTATGATGCTGGAGCATCTCTCCATGTAGCCAACCAACCAACCAGCCACGTCAGCGCGCATGCATTCATATGCTAAAGGGAGGCGCAGCCTCATTCAAAATTTGAATTGAATGTAAATTTAATGTGCTTAGGCTGTTGAGCCAGGAAGCTGTGCTTTTATGCAGGCATTATATAGGATCGGCCTTTAATGTAGATTGGCTGAGATCTTGGTTCGATTCTGGACTAGACATCCCCATTCATTGTAATTAAAAAGGGTAGGTGTACCTGGAGGGAAGCGCTCAATGAGCCCCTCAGGTAAAAGAGATTTTCAGATCTCATTTTGAGTAAGACAAGGTAGAGTAGAGAGGAGCCGAGAGAGATCAGGAACACCTTTTAAAATATACAGGCATTTGCCATTACTAATACAGAGCAGTTTTTCCTGCATTATTCTGTCATTATATGCATGTCTGTGTGGGTTCCATATATATATTGTATGTGTGTGTTGTTATCGTGCTATTGGAGAGAGTTGCGTTTGATTTCAGGTTTGAGGGTTTTTGAGGTTTCATGCCATGAGGGTGTGACTGAGTGTTGCAGACTCTGAATACCAGTGCACAGGGGATGCACTTATGAACTCGTGAGGAGTTAGACAGAGACGTGCAGAGGCACAGACTGAAGTCATCAACTCAGGAGAAGAAGAACTGTGAGGTTGCTGAACACCCCAGGAGGTAAGGCTGTGTAGTTGAGACACGGTCACAGACATAACTTTGCTGTAAGTTCTGTAGGATCTCTGCCAAGTGGGCATTGAGGATACGCACAGGTTGCGTTGGAGAAGAACCCCATTGTGAGTTCAGAAAGACCAGGATCGCTGAGGATTTTGAGAAGCTCTGCCAGAAGGGCATCGAGCAAGTGCATAGGTTGCATGGTAGAAACCCAGGACTGCTGAGTGTTCTGAGGAAGGAGACTCCGCCAAGAGGGCGTTGAGTAAGTGTGCAGGCAGGCACAGGAGGATAGAACTCTTGGAGTTCTGAAGCAGGAAGCAGAGTCCACTGAGGGACCTGTATTGGGTAGCTGAATACCCAGAAAGACTCAGCAAGGAGGTTGCTTGAGCAGGAAGCCAGGAAGGTGTCGGTATTCTCCATCTGAGGGAGAAGAAGGACCAAATCCCCCAAGGGTTCTGAGTGTTCGTGGAAGCTCAGGACAGATAGCGCTTTGCGCGTGAAGACTCTGCAGGAGTGAAGGAGTCAAAGAATCCCGTGAGGATTCAAAGGCCAGAAGCTCAGGAAGGATAGCGTTTCATACGCACAGGCAAGACTCAAGTTGAGGAGTTTGCAGGGTAGAAAGGAAGCAAAGGTCGAATCCTTGGGAGCGTAGAATTCCTCCAAGTCTGGGAAGAAATCTTAGACGCTCAGGAGGGAGCAACAAGAACCACTGGATCGGGCGGAGAAAGCAAATCTAGACCATTGAAATGTTACGTCCAGGAGGAGCTCAGAAGGAGCCTATAGAAAGAGGGGACCGACAGCCGTCGGATCTCGTGAAGAAATCCCATCATCCGTTGGATCGGGAGAAGTAGCGCACAGTTTAGCCTTAGGAGGAGGAGCGCACAGAAGAGAAGATTTGAGCCGTCAGATCAGAAGGGGAAATCCTGTCAGCCGTTGGATTGGCGGAAGCTGCATGAGGGATAGCAGTCGGGATTTTGGCCTTCGGGAATCGGAGTTCTCGAGGTCATGAGAACCGGGGTCTCGAAAGTCTCGAAATCCCGAGAGAAAATCTAAGTCGTCCGGTTGGAGCGAGACACGTGTCACGAGATGATCCGTTTCAGAGATCCAGGGCACCAGGCATCGGGACCACTCAAGCTTCGAAACAACGATAAGATCTGGACTGTCCATCGGAGGGACAGGTGTCAGAGATCAAGCGTCGTCGACATTTTGTTCATCGGGAAATCAGGGATTCCGGTGACGAGTGTTTTGTGCATTTCTGAATCGCGATCCGCGAAACCCCGATGAGTGGGGGCCAACTGTCAGCACAGCAACGAAGGAAGACAGAGGCGTAGTGGAGGCCAGCTTTCAACGTTCTGGAGGTGCATCGGGAATCGACATATCGCGAGTCCCGTGGGTGTGCGCACTGAGGCATCACAAACCCCGTAGCCCCGACGGGTAAAGGCTGCGGTCACGGGTAATGGTCACGTGGACCAGGGCTGAGCCAGGTGGGCCAACGTGTGTAGAGAATGAGCTAATCACGAATCAGTGATTCGAGAGTGCAGTGACTCTTGACAGTGTGAACCGCGAAACCTCGAACCCTGATAGTGACCCGGGGATAACCACGGTTAGTTGCAGAGGCCGTGCGGGTGAACGAGAAGGACCTGTGGACTGGGATTTTCACAGCAGCGATTCCAGTAGGGAATCTAAGGAGCCGCTTCGGCTCGAAGAGAGAGGAACAAAACGATCCTGTGAGCAGGAGGTGCGTGTAGGAATCCTGCGGGGGTAGGGTTGGATCTCGTTTGCATCAGGTGGTATCAGAGCTGGAAATTATTGCTTGTATATTTCACGCAGGAAGAGGTAGAGCAGAAGAAAGCACCCTGATACACATTAAGTGGTATCAGAGGGGGAATCTATTTGTATTTTTGCAGACAGAGGAGCGGAAGAAGACATAGTTACAGAAGACTCTGTAGGCAATTGTTTGCAGGTAGACAACAGTCGAGAAGACAGTCAGGGAGACTGTAAGGATGATACTGGTGGAACTCTTAGTGCGGAGTGACGGTAGTATATTTGCCAGGAAGGCAAACAGAGACAGCGCCATGGCTACTAAAAACCATAGGCACGCTGGGAAGAAGAGCCAAGCAGAGAAGCTTGATGAATTAAGGGAAGATATAGAAAAGCTTGCATTGAAGATGTAGCATAAAACCAAGCTGAAATGGGCGTATGAATGGCCCATGGAAAAAGCTGAAGGCAAGTTGGCCAGTCAAGGAATTGATGGTCAGAAGACAACAAAAGATGTTAACAGGATGGTTGAGGTATGTGAACCAGAGACTGGAAGAAGTCTTGATGATGATGATGATGATGATTTGGATGAATTGGGATCAGCTGATGATCTCAAGTACTGTCAGTTGGGCAGAAAAGAAGAAATTCCAGATGGCCAAGAGGACAATGAGTTGAGATCAGATGAGGATCTCACGGACTGTCGTGAGGACAGCCATGGAATTTAAAATTGTCAATTGGGCAATGATGAGAAACCTTGGAGGGATCTCATAGACTGCCAAGAGGGTAGTGGAACGTTTCCATATTGCTAGATGGGTAAGGGAACATAAATGAGATCGGTTGAGGATATCAAAGACTGTCGTGAGGATAGTGAGGAAACTTTTCATTTCCAGCTGGGCAATGGAAGGAGATCAGATGAAGATCTCGAAGACTGCCAGGAGGGCAGTGAAAGCATAGGAGACTGCCAGGAGGGCAGCGGAAGTGTGTTAAACTGCCAGGTGGGCAGAGATGAAAAATTGAGACTGTCTGAAAGTCTCATGGACTCAATGGAGAGTTCAATTCAGCAGGGGTTGCTGATGAAGATGGGATCGGTTGATCTCATAATCTGCCAGGGAAGCAACGAATGCATCCCATATTGCCAGATAAGACCATTTGCGGGTCTCAACAACTCAGAAATGAGTTGGAATCAGCTAGGGGAGCTGGCAAAGCAAGAGAGCTCAAAGGTAAATGTGGATCAACAAGTGCAACTGACAGAGGTGAAAGAACATCAAGATGATATCTTGATGATTGGGGGAATACAATTATTCCTACCATCTTCCCAGGAGGAGGCAGAAAATTCTGTTGTAAATGCAGTAACAGCAGGGGAACAATCACAGTTGATGATGACTGTCAAAGAAGAAGAAGAGTTGGAGTAGGCATTTTAGACTTCCCAAGAAGATGAAAGGAAGAATGAGTGTTCTGAGGAACAACTCAATAATTTCAGCCAGCAAGATGAAAGAGCTATAGCACTGAAGCTGACAGCAGAAGAAGAAGCAAAAGATGAAGAATATGAGCATTCGGTGGACTGTCTCAATGACTCCAGCCAGCGAGCTGAGAGCGCTGTAGCATTTGAGCTGACAACAAAAGAAACAGAAGGAGAAAACGAGCATTCCGAGGAATGGCTCGACATATTCAACATTGCAGCTGAAAAGACTGCAACATGGGAGGTTGCAGAAGCAAAGGATAAAGAGGCATACAACACATCTTTTGCTGATCTGTGGGATCAATTGGAAGCCCTAGAAGAGAAGGTAAAAGTGCAGGGCATGGACATCCAACAGGTAAAGTTGGAAACAGATGAAGGCGTGGGAGATTGTGATGATCTTCCCAATGGCCAATTTTTTTTGCAGCTGAGGAGACTGCAACAACAAAACCAGCCACTGGAGCAGCTGGATGAAGTGATCGAGGAGATCATGGAGCTGATGTTGAAATTAGCAGAGACTGCCAGCAAGGAGAGGCTGAGAAGAAGGAAAGAAGCAGTAGCAGCGCAGCGGAAGCAACAACAGGATGGAGCAAATGGACAACTCCACACATTTGTTTGGGATCCAGGGGGATTTCCAATAAGCTAACAGAGGAAGCTCATGAGCAGGAGCTCATGATTTTTTTACAGCTTTGGAGTATGATGCAGGAGCATATCTCCATGCAGCCAGCTAGCCATCCAGCCATGTCAGCGCGCATGCATTCATATGCTAAAGGGAGGCGCAACCTCATTCAAAATTTGAATTGAATGTAAATTTAATGTGCTTAGGCTGTTGAGCCAGGAAGCCGTGCTTTTATGCAGGCATTAGATATGATCGACCTTTAATGTAGATTGGCTGAGATCTTGGTCCGATTCTGGACTAGACAAACCCATTCATTGTAATTAAAAAGGGTAGGTGTACCTGGAGGGAAGCGCTCAATGAGCCCCTCAGGTAAAAGAGATTTTCAGATCTCATTTTGAGTAAGACAAGGTAGAGTAGAGAGGAGCCGAGAGAGCTCATGAACACCTTGTAAAATATACAAGCATTTTCCATTACTAATACAGAGCAGTTTTTCCTGCATTATTCTGTCATTATATGCATGTCTGTGTGGGTTCCATATATATATATTGTATGTGTGTGTTGTTATCGTGCTATTGGAGAGAGTTGCATTTGATTTCAGGTTTGAGGGTCTTTGAGGTTTCATGCCATGAGGGCATGAAAGAGTGTTGTAGACTCTGAATACCAGTGCACAGGGGATGCACTTCTGAACTCATGAGGAGTCAGACAGAGACGTGTAGAGGCACAGATTGAAGTCATCAACTCAGGAGAAGAAGATCTGTGAGGTTGCTGAACACCCCAGGAGGTAAGGCTGTGTAGCTGAGACACAGTCGTAGACATAACTTTTTTGTAAGTTCTGTAGGAGCTCTGCCAAGTGGGCATTGAGGATACACACGGGTTGCATTGGAGAAGAACCCCATTGTGAGTTTAGAAAGACCAGGATCACTGAGGATTCTGAGAAGCTCTGCCAGAAGGGCATCGAGCGAGTGCATAGGTTGCACGGAAGAAACCCAGGACTGCTGAGCATTCTGAGGAAGGAGACTCCGCCAGGAGGGCGTTGAGTAAGTGTTCAGGCAGGCATAGGAGGAAAGAACTCTTGGAGTTCTGAAGCAGGAAGCAGAGTCCACTGAGGGACCTGTATTGGGTAGCTGAATACCCAGAAAGACTCAGCAAGGAGGTTGCTTGAGTAGGAATCCAGGAAGGCGTCGGTATCCTCCATCCGAGGGAGAAGAAGGACCAAATCCCCCAAGGGGTCTGAGTGTTCGTGGAAGCTCAGGACAGATAGCGCTTTGCGCATGAAGACTCTGCAGGAGTGCAGGAGTCAAAGAATCTCATGAGGATTCAAAGGGCAGAAGCTCAGGAAGGATAGCGTTTCATACGCACATGCGAGACTCAAGTCGAGGAGTTCGCAGGGAAGAAAGGAAGCAAAGGTCGAAGCCTTGGGAGCGTAGAATTCCTCCAAGTCTGGGAAGAAAGCTTAGATGCTCAGGAGGGAGCAACAAGAATCGCTGGATCAGGCGGAGAAAGCAGATGTAGACCGTTGAACTGTTACGTCCAGGAGGAGCTCAGAAGGAGCCTATAGAAAGAGGGGACCGACAACCGTCGGATCTCATGAAGAAATCCCGTCATTCGTTGGATCGAGAGAAGTCGCGCACGGTTTAGCCTCAGGAGGAGGAGCGCACAGAAGAGCAGATTTGAGCCGTCAGATTAGAAGGGGAAATCCCGTCAGCCGTTGGATTGGCGGAAGCTACACGAGGGATAGTAGTCAGGATTTTGGCCATCGGGAATTGGAGTTCTCGAGGTCATGAGAACCGGGGTCTCGAAAGTCTCAAAATCCCGAGAGAAAATCTAAGCCGTCCAGTTGGAGAGGGACACGTGTCACGAGATCATCCATTCCGGAGATCCAGGGCACCAGGCATCGGGACCACTCAAGCTTCAAAACAATGATAAGATCTGGACCGTCCATCGGAGGGACAAGTGTCAGAGATCAAGCGTCGTCGGCATTTTGTTCATCGGGAAATCGGGGATTCCGGTGACGATTGTTTTGTGCATTTTTGAATCGTGATCCGTGAAACCCCGATGAGTGGGGGCCAGCTGTCAGCACAGCAGCGAAGGAGGACAGAGGCGTAGTGGAGGCCAGCTGTCAACGTTCTGGAGGCGCATTGGGAATCAGCATATCGCGAATCCCATGGGTGTGCGCATTGAGGCATCACAAACCCCGTAGCCCCAACGAATAAAGGCTGCGGTCACGGGTAATGGTCACGTGGACCAGGGCTGAGCTAGGTGGGCCAGCGTGTGTATAGAATGAGCTAATCGTGAATTGGGGATTCGAGAGTGCAGTGACTCTCGACAGCGTGAACCATGTAACCCCGAACCTCGATAGTGACCCGGGGATAACCACGGTTAGTTGCAGAGGCCATACGGGTGAACGAGAAGGACCCATGGACTGGGATTTTCACAACAGCGATTCTAGTAGGGAATCTAAGGAGCCGCTTCAGCTCAAAGAGAGAGGAACAGAACGATCATGTGAGCAGGAGGTGCATGCAGGAACCCTGTGGGGGTAGGGTTGGATCTCGTTTGCCTCAGGTGGTATCAGAGCTGGAAATTCTTGCTTGTATATTTCAGGCAGGAAGAGGTAGAGCAGAAGAAAGCACCCTGATACACATTAAGTAGTATCAGAGGGGGAATCTGTTTGTGTTTTTGCAGACAAGGGAGCGAAAGAAGACATAGTTACTAAAGACTCTGTAGGCGATTGTTTGCAGGTAGGCAGCAGTCGAGAAGACAGTCAGGAAGATTGTAAGGATGATACTAGTGGAACTCTTAGTGCGGAGTGACAATAGTAGATTTTCCAGGAAGGAAAACAGAGACAACGCCATGGCTACTAAAAACCATAGGCACGCTGGGAAGAAGAGCCAAGTAGAGAAGCTTGATGAATTAAGGGCAGATATAGAAAAGCTTGCATTGAAGATGCAACAGAAAACCAAGCCGAAATGGGTGTATGAATGGACCATGGAAAAAGCTGAAGGCAAGTTGGCCAGTCAAGGAATTGATGGTCAGAAGACAACGAAAGATGTTAATAGGACGGTTGAGGTATGTGAACCGGATACTGGAAGAAGTCTTGATGATGATGATGATGATGATTGGGATGAATTGGGATCAGCTGATGATCTCAAGTACTGCCGGTTGGGCAGAAAAGAAGAAATTCCAGATGGCCAAGAGGACAATGAGTTGAGATCAGATGAGGATCTCATGGACTGTCGTGAGGACAGCCAGGGAATTTAAAATTGTCAATTGGGCAATGATGAGAGACCGCAGAGCGATCTCATAGACTTCCAAGAGGGTAGTGGAATGTTTCCATATTGCCAGATGGGCAAGGGAACATAAATGAGATCGACTGAGGATATCAAAGACTGTCATGAGGACAACGAGGAAACTTTGCATTGCCAGGTGGGCAATGGAAGGAGATCAGATGAAGATCTCGAAGACTGCCAGGAGGGCAGTGAAAGCATCAAAGACTGCCAGGAGGGCAACGAAAGCGTGTTAAACTACCAGGTGGGCATAGATGAAAAATTGAGACTATCTGAAAGTCTCATGGACTCAATGGAGAGTTCAATTCAGCAGGGCTTGCTGATGAATATGGGATCGGTTGATCTCATAATCTGCTAGGGAAGCAGCGGAAGCATCCCATATTTCCAGATAAGACCATTTGCGGGTCTCAACAACTCAGAAATGAGTTGGAATCAACCAGGGGAGCTAGCAAAGCAAGAGAGCTCAAAGGTAAATGTGGATCAGCAGGTGCAGCTGACAGAGGTGAAAGAACATCAGGATGATATCTTGATGATTGGGGGAATACAATTATTCCTACCATCTGCCCAGGAGGAGGCAAAAAATTCTGTTGTAAATGTAGAAACAACAGGGGAACAATCACAGTTGATGATGACTGTCAAAGAAGAAGAAGAGTTGGAGCAGGCATTTGAGACTGCCCAAGCAGATGAAAGGAAGAATGAGTGTTCTGAGGAACAACTCAATAATTTCAGCCAACAAGTTGAAAGAGCTGTAGCAATGAAGCTGACAACAGAAGAAGAAGAAGAAGATGAAGAAGATGAGCATTCGGTGGAATGTCTCAATGACTCCAGCCAGCGAGCTGAGAGCGCTGTAGCATTTGAGCTGATAGCAAAAGAAACAGAAGGAGAAAATGAGCATTCCGAGGAATGGCTCGACATATTCAACATTGCAGCTGAAAAGACTGCAACATGGGAGGTTGCAAAAGCAAAGGATAAAGAGGCAGACAACACATCTTTTGCTGATCTGTGGGATCAATTGGAAGCCCTAGAAGAGAAGGTAAAAGTGCAGGGCATGCACATCCAACAGGTAAAGTTGGAAATAGATGAAGGCATGGGAGATCGTGATGATCTTCCCAATGAACAAAATTTTTTGCAGCTGAGGAGACTGCAACAACAAAACCAGCCACTGGAGCAGCTGGATGAAGTGATCGAGGAGATCATGGAGATGATGTTGAAATCGACAGACACTGCCAGCAAGGAGAGGATGAGCAGAAGGAAAGAAGCAGCAGCAGCGCAGTGGAAGCAACAACAGGATGGAGAAAATGGACAGCTCCACACATTTGTTTGGGATCCAGGGGGATTTCCAATAAGCTGACAGAGGAAGCTCATGATTTTTTACAGCTGTGGAGTATGATGCAGGAGCATCTCTCCATGCAGCCAGCCAGCCAGCCAGCCACGTCAGCGCACATGCATTCATATGCTAAAGGGAGGCGCAGCCTCATTCAAAATTTGAATTGAATGTAAATTTAATGTGCTTAGGCTGTTGAGCCAGGAAGCCGTGCTTTTATGCATGCATTAGATAGGATCGACCTTTAATGTAGATTGGCTGAGATCTTGGTCTGATTCTGGATTGAGGTTGGGAAGGTGAGGGAACTATACCCTCATCTTCATATAGATTGAAAGTAGTCTTTTGGAGGTCCAAAAGCTTCCCAATGGGGAGGTGTGATCTAGGGGATCAAATTTTGCTCAAAATTCAAAGTTCCCAGAATCACTTCAAATCGAGAAGGTGCGTAGGCCTCGTCGTCATGAACCCAACGCAATTCGAACAGGTTCAAATGGACATCGGATGAGTGAGATATCGCGTTTTGTTCAATTTGCCAAACAGACAAAAATTTGCGGACTGTACAATCCATACAAATGATGACGTGGCTGGTGATGAGTTGATAGGGACATACACTGACATGGCAGGTGCTGAGTTGGAAAATTGGTACGCTGACATGGCAGGTTCTAAGTTGGTAGTCATGAGGACAAATCAGATTCCGACACATGGCACACTTATGGCAAATGGTTTGGTGCCACGTGGCCCAGGCGTAGGCTGCCACGTGGCACCTTGGGTAGTGGTTAAAAGTTTGTGGAGTTTGCAGGACTCAACCACGCGACCTCCGGACAGGGTTAAAGCCTTGGGAAGGGCCTCCCAACCAGCACGCTCACCATATGAGTCTTAACATATAATGTTTTTAAAACTATATGAATTGAACTTTGGGTTATTTCAGCGCGTATCTGGGCTGGGGCTTAGCCCCAGCCCGCGGTTTTGTGTGTTGTCATATGACCCTGTATTTTAATGCATAGAGTTATTACACCATGCAATGGTTAAACCAAACGCGTCGACACTTGTCACTTTCTTATATGCGTGGGGAAAATGAGTCTTTTTGGTGCGCGGGGATGTGGTCACATGGCCCATGCGCCCAACGCCTTTGCGGTTAGGGGGGCTAGGTTCCCTAACCGTTCTACAGTTGTGCGTGTTTTGCTGTTATGTGCGTGGTGCTGGGTTTAAGCACTCAAAAACGCACAGAGGCTAGGTTGGACACACAGAGGTGCATTTTGGCGAACCAGAGACAACAAGTTTGAAGGGGAAACTTCCAGGAAGCCTATCTTCTTCAATTTTTAGCCAAATTAGGTGCCGAAAAAGCCTAGCTAGGCGTTTTTGGACATTCTGAAGCCATTTGAGCCATCTATTTGGAATTTTGAGCATTGTAAAATGCAGATTTTAGCACTTTGAGCAAACAATATAAAAGATCCATTGGAAACTGGACCAGGAGATGTAGCCCAAGAGAGGGGTGGACTCCTTTATCATTTGTTCTGTTATGTGTTTACTGTTCAATGTTATTTGTTGGTTATTATCTGCATCTTGAATGTGTAATTTTCTCTAAATATTGTGTTTGCAAACTGATCCTTTTGCATAATCACACTTAACTAAAATTTTGCAAAATATTTCAAGAATACAAGCCTTTATCATTTTTAGATCTGTACTTCATCGTATACATTTTCCGCTTAAAGTCGCATTGTTCTTAAAAATTTATTGTTGATTTTACTCAAATGCAGGGAAAAAAGATTATAATATCAAATGGCCAATTATTCAAATTCCATACGTTCCATATTGCTCAAATTCCATCGGAGTTCTCCCTTTCCATCTCCAGTAAGTTCATATTTTATTTATATTTTGATTATCTAATAAAATTTATTTTTTTATCCATTTCAATCTGAATAAAAGTGTGTCCAAATTTGTAGGATCATGATTAAGAGACAGGTTCATATGCAGAAAATATTCCACAGTTCAAAATTGTTGGAAGCTCTTATTAAGAACAACATACCGCAAGTAGTTGGTAAATGAAAATGAGCAGTAGATTTACCCTACCAATTATAGCATGCCATATTCTAGCCGTAATCCTGAGTAAAGGATGGTAATAATTGTTTGGTATAATGTAATTTGAACAAACAAATTGCATTGTGCTTACTAATATCATCAATGTACTAATGGTCAATATTTTTGAAATTGGGATTCTCATGATGAGCGACCTACCTATCATCTTTTGTTCCATCCCACTACAATTTCAAATAGARAGAAGGCTACAATAAGAGCAYAACTYRGAGAATGGTTGAATCAACCACCTATTCAATTCCCACTAAGTATTAATTCACCACTTAGGAATGAMYACAACAACAATAGTTCTTCACAAGTTGGCAATGGATTCAATCAAATASARTTTGCTATGGMTGATTATTTACAGGATACTATTKCCATGGAGACAATGTTGTTACATGCATTCCARAATGATGATCTAGGGGATGATGCTCATGTCACTGATACWTTTTTTGAAATCCTGAAATCTACTTCCACCACCCCTCTCTTTGGACCTAGTTGGTCAAAATCTACCCAGTTGGGGACAACAATGTTACTATACAACTTGAAAGTAAATTTTGGCATGTCAAATGCATCTTTCTCGACAATATTGAGGTCACTGACCATCAAGTCCCTTGTATTTTGAAAAATCTTGTCACACAATAAACATTAAAAATGGTCAATTTTATGAACGTTAAATGACATTGTACATTTTTATTTCCCACTAACTACATGTTATTCAAAGATAAGGTTCTTCTGAGTGATAATGTCTTGCCCAGTAGTTGTAAAGAGGCAAAGAAGATGTTGAAAACATTGGGTGTTGAGTACATATCATATCATGCATGTCTAAATGATTATATACTATATAGAGGAGAATATGCAGACAAAGAGATATGTTTGAAATGTGGGAATAACAAGTACCATAAAACAAATAAAAAGGGAAAATCACGTGGTCCTCCTCATAATATATTGAGGCACATGCCTATAATCCCAAGGATTCAAAGGCTCTTTAGTTGCAAATAATTATCTATGTTGCAGGTATGGCATGCCTAGTACAAAAGTGAGTCAGGAGTTATGTGAATCCCAATAGATTCAATAGCCATGAAGCATATAGAGGATCCATAGACTGAAAAATTCAAGGATGAAGTAGGAAGTCTATGACTCAGGATAGCCATGGATGGAATCAACCCATATTCCCTCCAAAACACCAACTATTATGTTTGTCTTATAGTTGATCTAGGTGGATATTGGTGGCCACCCACCTTTTCTAACTCGCTCAAAACAGTTTTCTGGCAATTTACTATTTTTAGTCACTTTTAATTTCTGGGGCCATTTTGAGGGCCTAAATGAAGGTTTTTCAAGATAAAGCTTCTCAATGATGGTAAAAGGCTCTTATTGAGCCCCCAAAATGAATCTTCTTGACGATACCTTTCCAACGGGCTATCGTGCGCCTAAAACGAAGATCGTATGCAAAAGTTACAACCCTGGGAAGTTGATGTACTAACTTACCCAAATGGGGCCCACATGACTGTTGGCGCTTCATCTCCTAGGGTTAGGTTTTTGGATGTCTAGGGTTTTTGAAATTCCTGTTTATGGTAAAAAGGCCTTCAGAGCCTCATTGTAATCATCTTCTTGCGAATGAGAGCAGTTGTCGCATCACTTCTCAGAGATAAGCTACCACCATTCCAGTAAGCTTATTTCCGCTGCATTTTATAGTTTCAGCTTATTTCCTTATTGAATAGAAAACCAGTTTTTCTGTATCTCTGTTATTTTGTGTTAAGCATATTTTAATAATCTGTATTCGTTTTGTTCTGCTCATAAAATATAGATCAATGGTATCAGAGCGGTCTTCTCCTTGTCGTCCTAATTCATGTCCCCAACGAGGTCAGGGTACAAAGAATTGGGTCTCGAGATTGCTTCTCTTGAGGAGAAAATATCTCGCATGCCCAAACGACCTCTCATGGCAGGAGAAAATAAAGAAGACAGGACAAGAGATCCTTTCAAAATGTTGCTTGAGGAAGCCTTCATGTAGCAGAGGAATGAGATGATGGATAGTTCCGTGAAAATCCTTCGGCAACTACTAACAGACAATGCATCTTCCTCAAGCAGAGGTGCCACCCCCTTCAAGGTACAAATAAACTTTGATATTCTTATATTTGAAGGTCAGATAAACATAGATGTTGTATACAAGTGGTTGAATCTACTAGAATGGTATTTTTCTATCCATAACTTTTTGAATAGAGAAAAGATTAATTTTTCACTCCTCAAAGTCGTTCCCCATGTCAAAGATTGGTGGGAAAATTTTTGTGAGCAAAAGGAAACAGAGGAATCCTCATTATTTATAGTCACGACCACCTAGGAATCCTCCAGGGATGTTATTAAGGAACAATACTACCCTGTCGAAAGTTATGATGACTTGTATACCAAATGGACCACACTTCAGCAAGAAAGAGACAAAGCAATGTCAAAGTTCACAAATATCTTCCATACCTTGCGCACCAAGAGGGGTATCAAAGTTTCAGAGTGACATTTGGTGCTCAAGTATCGCAGTTCTCTACATAGATACAATCATACTGAAATGATATTTCTGGACATCTCGTCCTTGGGTGCGGCCTACCGATATGCCGTCAAAATCAAGCAGAAGCTCAAAAAAAAGACGTGACAATTTGGGCCTGGGAACCCTTCACAACAAAAGCTAGGAAGGGGAGGCCCCAACCCATAGAACAAAGGACAAAGCAAATATGGATAGTATGAATACAACCAGTCCAAGCTGCAAGCAAAGAAGGACACTAGAAATATAAAGAAAGATAACGGGAAGTGGTGCGACTCCATAAGATCCATTGGCATAAAACTGTTGACTGTCGCTCAAAGCAATCGCTGGTGGCCAAAGTGAAAGCCTCTAAATCAGATGCAGATTCTGACTATGAATCAGAACAAAAAAGGGGAAGATGGATCATTAACGCGGAACACAATTCTACCGTTGCTACCACCAAGCTCCAGCCTGGTGAACCAGACGAGACAAAAGAAGGAAAACACTTCTTTCATTCACAAATGTGGGTAAAAGGCACCCCACTACACTTCATTGTTGATAGTGGTAGCCAGAAGAACCTCATCTCAACATAGGTCGTCAAGTGGTTGGTCATGGTGACAACTCCGCACCCACAACCCTACACCATTGGATGACTTCTCCAAGGAAGCGATCTCCGTGTCAACCAATAGTGTCGACTGTTGTATGACATCTATCCCTTCAAAGACAAGGTATTGTGTGATGTAGCTCCTCTCGAAGTTTGTAATGTTCTTTTGGGAAAACCTTGTTTATGGAAACGTCATGTTGTATATGAGTCTAGGCCTCGTAGTGTTATTATTACTTTGAATAGGAAATTGTACAGGATACCCGAGGTAGTCCCTCCTAGTGTTATTTCCTTTATCTATGCCAAGCAATGCAAGAAGGTCATCTCTCAAAGCATGATTTGTTTTTTATTTGTGATTCACTCTAAGAGTGAGCGAAATATCACAGTCACATCCAGGGCCACTGTGGCCGATCTCTCCACACAACATAAGAAAGTGGATAAGGTCATGGAAGAATAATTAGATATCCTCTCCTCTCCTACTGGGGTACCTCTGCACTGCCAGACCAAGCATCCCATCGATATGACCCCAGGTGCACCACTACCCAATGGGTTAGTCGATCGCCGCTCTCTGTTAGAAAATGAGGAGATCAATAGGAAGATCCAAGAACTACTCCACAAGGGGCACATATGTCCCAGCTCATCGCTTTGTGGGAGTCCAATTGTGTTGGTGCAGAAGAAATATGGGACCTCGTGACTCTGCATTGATGACTGGGCCCTAAATAAAATCACAGTCTGAAACTGGTACGCGATTCCTCGAATCGACGACCTCTTTGATCAGCTCATAGGGGCCAAATACTTCAGTAAGATTGATCTGAAGCCTGGCTAACACTAGGTCCCAATAGAACAAACAGATGTATGGAAGATCGCCTTCAAGTCAAAAGAAGGTCTTTTTGAATCGCTGGTCATGCCCTTTGGTTTGACAAATGCTTCGACAACTTTTATGAGGATGATGGACGATATCCTACGACCTTTCACCAATACTTTTGTAGTGGTGTATCTGGATGACATCCTCATATACAACAAGACTTGGGCGGAACACAACTTGCAACATATTTAACAGGTTCTGCACACCCTACGACAACACAAACTATATGCAAACTTGGAAAAATGTTCCTTCGGCATGGACAGGGTCCATTACTTAGGCTACATTGTTGATCAACATGGTGTGCATGTGGATCCAACCAAGATCCAGATCATCCATGAATGGCGAGCCCCAACAACACTCACTGAACTTCGGAGCTTCTTGGGCCTCGCCAATTTCTATCGCAAGTTCATGTTGGAATTCTCTCATATCGCATGGGCCCTCAGCCAAGTAACCAGGGGTGGCGGTAAGGAAAATTTTTTGTGGAGTCTGTCCCAACAAAAAGACTTCGATGAATTGAAGATGCATTTGTTCTCATCCCCAATACTTTCATTACCAAACTTGCAACATCCCTTTGAGATCCAGACATATGCTTCAGACTATGTTGTGGGCATCGTTCTCACTCAACACGGCCACCCCGTGGCATACCATAGTGATACACTATCATATGTTGTCCTTAAGTACCCTACTTATGAAAAATAAATTTACTCCATTGTCCAATCCTGCCACCAGTGGATACATTAGATTCTTGGGAAGGAGACAACCATTCACACTCATCATAAGCCACTACAGTTCATGCAGACACAAGGAAAATTGCAGAATGACCACCATCATAAGTGGTCCACATACTTACAGCAGTTCCACCTCAACATCAAGTATAAAATAGGAAGTACCAACCAAGTTGTTTATTCCCTTAGCTGACCTCCAGTAGTGACACTCACCATGGTGCTAGACTCTTGCAGCCATGATATCTCCAGATGGCCCCACCTCTACGAGACAGACACTAACTTCTCCACCACCTGCCAAATGTTGGGCACCAACTCAGTGGTCGCTAATTTCCATCTTCAAGATGGGTTGTTGTGTCGTCTGGGCCATCTCTATGTTCCATCAAGCGAGCGCGTGAAGATGATTTGGGAATCTCACTACAGTCGGGTGGTAGGACACTTTGGCGTCAAAAAGACAGTGGCAGTGTTGTAGAAACATTTATACTAGCCGAAAGTTCGATGGGATGTCGGAAAGTATATCAAGTCCTACACCGCTACGCTATTTCCAAACCGACCACTAAGAAACAGGGCCTGTACACCCCTCTACCTACTCCTGATAAGTCATGGGGATCCATATCAATGGACTACATGTCGGGCCTCCCGTCCACCATGAGGGGAAACAAATGTGTTTTTGTGGTTGTTGATCGCTTTTCCAAGATGGCGATTCTAGTCACCTTCAAGAAGAACATCACATCAGAAGTCACTGCCAAGATCTTCTTTGAAAGAGTATGTGTACATTTTGGGATCACACAAACCATTATCATAGACCATGACAGTCGGTTCCTCAACACATTCTGGTCGAGCCTCTGGTCACTGCAAGATACTAAGCTCACCAAATCCACTGCCTTCCAACCCCAGATAGATGGCCAAACTGAGGTCGTCAATCAAATGATCATACATATCCTGCGCATGTACAATTGAAAACACCCACACACATGGGATGAGAGCCTTACCTATGTCCAACATAGCTACAACCAAGCCCTGCATAACTCAACTGGCCACAACCCCTTTCAAGTGGGGTTGGGATTCCAACCAAATGGCCCCATGGATGTTTCACTACCCCTAGTGACCAACTCGACTGACTCGTCCCGTGCTCCACCAGAAGTTGACAAAGTCACCCGGTTCATTGACCGAATCCAACACATCTTCCAAAAGGTTCAGGATATTCTACAGAAGTCTAATGCCAAGTACACGCAACGCCATGATCAACATCAGGTGCCACATAAGTTTCAGGTTGGAGACAAAGTTTGGTTGCACTTGCATAAATAACGCCTTACAGGGCCCCATCAGAAGCTTTACCCACTTTTATATGGGTTGTACGCCATCACCAAGGATATGGGTGTCAATTATTTTGAGCTCAACATTCCCCCTTTCCTTGGCCTACACCCAGTCTTCAACGTGTCCCTCCTTCAACCATATTTCCCACCATTATTGGACACCTCAAAGATAGCAGAGCAGTTGAAAATGATAGATCTCAACCCTAACTACATGCAACAGGAATATAGTGATCATATTATGGACACATAAATCAAGTACACTCGACAACAAAGGATCCATCTTTATCGAGTCATCAAAGCAGGGCAGCTCCTACACCAAGGCAAGTGGCTCACTCGGGGCCAAATACAGTAGAAATTTCCTCGTCTAATGGTGGAACTCAACGCAATCGAGACCATTGCTTCCTAAGGAGGGAGGATTGATCTAGGTTGATATATGTGGCCACCCACATTTTCTAACTCGCTCAAAACAATTTTCATGCAATGTTGGCAATTTACTATTTTTAGCCATTTTTAACTTCTGGGGCCATTTTGAGGGCCTAAATGAATTTTTTTTCGAGATAGAGATTCTAAATAATAGTTGAAGGCTTAGATTGAGCCCCCAAAATGAATCTCCTCTACGATACCTTTCCAACGGGTTATCGTTCGCCTAAAACAGAGATCATATGCAAAAGTTACGACCCCAAGAAGTTGATGTACTAAGTGACGCAAACAGGGCCCACATGACTTTTGGTACTTCATCTCCTAGGGTTAGGTTTTTGGATGTCTAGGGTTTTTGATATTCTTTTTTATTGTAAAAAGGCCTTCAAAGCCTCATTGTAATCATATTATTGCGAATGAGCGCAACCGTCACATCTCTTCTCAGAGATAAGTCGCCACCATTCCAGCAAGCTTATTTTCGCTGCATTTTACAATTTCAGCTTATTTCCTTATTGAATAGAAAACTGGTTTTACTGTATCTCTGTTATTTTGTGTTAAACATATTTTAATAATCTGTATTCAATTCATTCTCCTCATAAAATCTGGGTTAGTGGTATTAGAGCGCTATGGTCCTTGTCATCTTAACGCATGTCCCCAACGAGGTCAGGGTACAAAGAATTGGATCTCGAGCTTGTTTCTCTTGAGGAAAAAATCTCTCACACAACCAAACGACCTCTCATGGCAGGAGAAAAGAAATATGACGGGGCAAGAGATCATTTCAAAATGTTCCTGGAGGAATCCCTCACACAACAGAGGAACAAGATGATGGATAGTTTCACGCAAATCCTTCGACGACTACCAATAGGTGACGAATCTTCCTCGAGCGGAAGCGTCGCCCCCTACAAGGTGCAAATAAACTTCGATATTCCTATATTTGAAGGTCAGATAGACACAAATGTTGTAGACAAGTGGTTGAATCTACTAGAAGGGTATTTTTTTGTCCATAACTTTTTGAATAGAGAAAAGATTAATTTTGCACTCCTCAAAGTCGTTCCCCATGTCAAATATTGGTGGGAAAATTTTTGTAAGCAAAAGGAAATAGAGGAACCCTCATTATTTATATTCATGACCACCTAGGAATCCTTCACATATGCTATTAATGAACAATACTACCTTGTCGAAAGTTATGACGACTTGTATACCAAATAGACCACCTTCGGCAAGAAAGAGACCAAGCAGTGCTACAGTTCACAAATATTTTCCATACCTTGCGCACCAAGCTGGGTATCAAAGATTCAGAGCGACATATAGTGCTCACGTATCACGGTGCTCTACATAGATACATCCATACCAAAATGGAATTTTTGGACATCTCGTCCTTGGGCACAACCTACCAATATGCCGTCAAAATCGAGTAGAAGCTCAAACAAAAGATGCGACAATTTGGGCCTGGGAACCCTTCACAGCAAAAGCCAGGAAGTGGCGGCCCCAACCCATAGAAAAAATGACAAAGAAAATATGGATAGTATCATGACAACTAGTCCAAGCCACAAGCAAAGAAGGACACCAGAAAGACGAAGAAAGATATCAGGAAGTGGTGCAACTTCCATAAGAGCCCTTGGCATAACACTGCTGAGTGTCGCTCAAAGTAGTCATTGGTGGCCGAAGTGAAATCCTCTAAGTCAGATAGGGATTTTGACTCTGATTCAGAACCAGAAAGGGGAAGATGGATCATTGATGCGGAACCCAGTGCCACCGTTGCTACCACCAAGCTCTAGCCTGGTGAACCAGACGATCCAGAAGAAGACAAGCGCCTCTTCCATTCACAGATGTGGGTAAAGGGCACCCTGCTGCACTTGATTGTTGATTGCGGTAGCCAGAAGAACCTCATCTCAGCAGAGGTCGTCAAGCGGTTGGCCCTGCCGATGATGCCACACCCAAAACCCTACACCATTGGATGGCTCCACCAAGGAAGCGATCTCTGCATCAGCCAACAGTGTCGAATGTCATAGGACATCAAGTCATTCAAAGACAAGGTATTGTGTGATATAGCTCCTCTCGAAGTTTGTAATGTTCTTTTGGGCCAACCTTATTTATGGAAACATCATGTTGTATATGATTCTAGGCCTCGTAGTGTTATTATTACTTTGAACAATAAATTGTATAGGATACTCGACGCAGTCCCTCTTAGTGCTATTTCCTTGATCTCTGCCAAGCAATGCAGGAATTTCATCTCTAAGACCGGAAAATTTGTCTTCTTCATGATTTTCTCTCAGAGTGAGGGAAAGATCAGAGCCATATTTAGAGCCTCTGCGGCCGATCTCTTCACACAACAGAAGAAAGTGGATAAGGTCGTGGAAGAATACTCAAATGTCTTCTCCTCTCCTACCGGGGTACCTCTTCACTACCAAGTCAAGCATCCCATCGATATGACCCAAGGTACACCACTACCCAATTGGTTAGTCTACCACTGCTCTCTGTTACAAAACAAGGAGATCAAGAGGCAGATCCAAGAACTATTCCACAAGGGGAACATACGTCCCATCTCATCGCCTTGTGGGATTCCAACTGTGTTGGTGCAGAAGAAAGATGGGACCTGGTGATTCTGCATTGATTACCGAGCCCTGAATAAAATCACAGTCTGAAACTGGTACCCGATTCCTCAAATTGACGACCTCCTTGATCAAATCATGGTGGCCAAATACTTCAGTAAGATTGATCTGAAGTCTCGCTAGCACCAGGTCTCAATAGAACAAAGATATGTATGGAAGACCACCTTCAAGTTAAAAGAAGGTCTTTTTGAATGGTTGGTCATGCCCTTTGGTTTGACAAATTCTCCAACAAATTTTATGAGGATGATAGACGATATCCTATGACCTTTCACCAATACTTTTGTAGTGGTGTATCTGGATGACATCCTCATCTACAAAAAGACTTGGGTGGAACACTTGCAACATATTCAACAGGTTCTGAACACCCTACGATAACACGAACTATATAAAAACTTGGAAAAAATCTCCTTCGGCATGGACAAGTTCCATTACTTAGGCTACATTGTTGATCGACATGGTGTGCATGTGGATCCAGCCAAGATCCAGGTCATTTGTGACTGGCCATCCCCAACCACACTCACTGAACTTCAGAGCTTCTTGGGCCTCGCCAATTTATATCTCAGGTTCATGTTGGGATTCTCTCATATTGCATGGGCCCTTAGTGAAGTAACCAGGGGTGGCATTAAGGCAAAATTTATGTGGGGCCTGTCCCAACAACAAGGCTTCAATGAGTTGAAGAATCGTTTGTGCTCATCCCCAGCACATTCATTATTGGACCTACAACATCCCTTTGAGATCGAGACAAATGCTTTAGACTATGTTGTAGGTATCGTTCTCACTCAACATAGCCACCCCGTGGCATACCATAGTGAGACACTATTAGATGTTGTTCGTAAGTACCCTGCTTAAGAAAAAGAAATGTACTCCATTGTGCAAGCCTACCGACAGTGGAGACATTACATTCATGGGAAGGAGATAGTCATCCACACTGATCACAAGCCACTATAGTTCATGCAGACCCAAGGAAAATTGTAGAATGACCGACATCATAAGTGGTCCACATACTTACCGCAGTTCCACCTCAACATCAAGTATAAAACAAGAAGTACCAACCGAGTTGTTGATTGCCTCAACCAATATCCAGTCGTGACACTCACCACGGTGCTAGACTCTTGCGGCCATGAGACCTCTCGATGGCCCCACCTCTATGAGACAGACCCAAAATTCTCCACCACCTACCAAATGTTGGGTTCTAACTCAGTGGTCACTAATCTCCATATTCAAGACGGGTTGTTGTGTCGTTTGGGCCATCTTTGTGTTCAATCAAGCGAGCGCACGAAGTTGATTTGGGAAGCTCACTACAGTCAAGTGGCAGGACACTTTGGCATCAAAAAGATAGTGTCAATACTACAGAAATATTTCTACTGGCCGAAACTTCGACAAGATGTCGGCAAGTATATCAAGGCCTGCACTGCCCGCGCGATTGTTAAACTGACCACTAACAAATAGGGCCTTTACACCCCTCTACCTACTCCTGACAGTTCATGGCAATCCATCTCAATGGACTACATGTCGTGCCTCCCATACACCAAGAGGGGAAATGACTGTGTTTTTGTGGTTGTTGATCGTTTTTCCAAGATGGCGATTCTATTCGCCTTCAAGAAGAACATCACATCAGAAGTCACTGCCAAGATATTCTTTGAATGAGTATGTGTACATTTTGGGATCCCACAAACCATTATATCAAACCGTGAGAATCGATTCCTTAGCACATTCTGATCGAGCCTCTGGTTACTGCTAGATACTAAGCTCACCAAATCCACTACCTTCCACCCCCAGAAAGATGGCCAAACTGAGGCCGTCAATGGGATGAGCATACATATCCTATGCATGTACAATTGGAAACACCCCCACACATGGGATGAGAGTCTTCCCTATGTCCAACATAGCTATAACCGATCCCTTCATAACTAAACTGGCCACAACCCATTTTAGGTGGGGTTGGGATTCCAACCATTGGGGCCCATGGATGTTGCACTACCCCTGGTGATCACCTCGGTCGAATCGTCCCCTGATCCACCAAAAGCTGAGAAAGCCACCAGTTTCATTGAGTGGATCAAGCACATCCACCAACAGGTTCAGGATATTGTACAAAATTATAATGCCAAGTACAAGCAACGCCATGATCAACATCGGGTTCCACATAAGTTTCAGGTGGGAGACAAAGTTTGGTTGCACTTGCATAAAGAACACCTTATAGGGCCCCATCGGAAGCTTCTCCCACTATGTTATGGGTCGTACACCATCACCAAGGCTATGGGTGATAATACTTTTGAGCTCAACATTCCCCCTTTCCTTGGCCTACACCCAATCTTCAACGTGGCTCTCCTTCAGCCATATTTCCCACCATTATTGGACACCTAAGAGATAGCAGAGCGGTTTACACTGACAAATCTCAACCCTAAATTCATGAAATAGGAATCCAATGATCATATTGTGGACACACAGATCAAGGACACTTGACATCAAAGGATCCAGCTTTATCGAGTCATTAAAGCAGGGCAGGTCCTACACCAAGGCAAGTGGCTCACCCGGGGCCAAATTTAGGAGAAATTTCCTCGTTTGATGGTGGAACTCAATGAAATGGAGAAAATTGCTTCATAAGGAGGGAGTATTGATCGAGGTGGATATCGGTGGCCATCCACCTTTTCCAACTCGCTCAAAACAATTTTCATGCAGTTTTGGCAATTTACTATTTTGAGCCATTTTTAACTTTCGGGGCCATTTTGAGGGCCTAAATGAAGGTTTTTCAGGATAGATATTCTCAATGATATTTGAAGTCTTCTACTGATCCCCCAAAATGAATCTCCTCGATGATACCTTTCCAATGGGCTATCATGCGCCTAAAACGGAGATCGTATGCAAAAGTTACCACCCCGGGAAGTTGATGTACTACCTTACCCAAACGGGGCCCACATGACTTTTGGCGCTTCATCTCCTAGGGTTAGGTTTTTGGATGTATAGGGTTTTTGACATTCCTGTTTATTGAAAAAATGCCTTCAAATCCTCATTTTAATCGTCTTATTGCGAATGAGTGCAGCTGTCATGTCTCTTCTCAGAGATAAGTCACCACCATTCCAACAAGCTTGTTTCCGCTGCATTTTACAGTTTCAACTTATTTCCTTATTGAATAGAAAACCAGTTTTATTGTATCTCTGTTATTCTATGTTAAGCATCATTTAATAATCTGTATTCAATTCGTTCTCCTCATAAAATCTGGGTCAGTGGTATCAGAGCGGTATGCTCCTTGTCGTCTTAATGCATGTCCCCAATGAGGTCAGGGTACAAAGAATTGGGTCTCGATCTTGTTTCTGTTGAGGAACAAAGATTTCACACGCCCAAACGACCTCTCATGGAAGGAGAAAATAAATATAATGGGGAAAGAGATCCTTTCAAAATTTTGCTTGAGGAAGACCTCACACAACAGAGGAACGAGATGATGGATAGTTTTACGCAAATCCTTCGACGACTACCAATAGGCGACGCATCTTCCTTGAGCGGAGGCGTCACCCCCTTCAAGGTACAAATCAACTTCGATATTCCTATATTTAAAGGTCAGATAGACGTAGATGTTTTATACAAGTGGTTGAATCTACTAGAAGGGTATTTTTCTATCCATAACTTTTCAAATAGAGAAAAGATTATTTTTTCACTCCTCAAAGTCGTTCCCCGTGTCAAAGATTGGTGGGAAAAATTCTGTGAGCAAAAGGAAACAAAGGAACCCTCATTATTTATAGTCACAACCACCTAGGAATATTTCACGGATGATATTAATGAACAATACTACCATGTCAGAAGTTATGACGGCTTGTATACCAAACGGACCACACTGCGGAAAGAAAGAGACCAAGCAGTGCCAGAGTTCACAAATATCTTCTATACCTTACGCACCAAGATGGGTATCAAATATTCAGAGTGACATCTGGTGCTCACATATCATAGTGATCTACATAGATACATCTAGACCGAAATGGAATTTCTAGACATCTCGTCCTTGGGCATGACCTACCGATATGCCGTCAAAATCGAGCAGAAGCTCAAACAAAAGACACGACAATTTGGGCCTCTTAACCCTTCACAGCAAAAGCCAAGAAGTGGCGACCCCAACCCACAGAAAAAAGGACAAAGCAAATATGGATGGTATCAGGAAAACCAATCTAAGCCGCAAGCAAAGAAGGACACCAAAAAGACAAAGAAAGATATCGGGAAGTAGTGCGACTTCCATAAGAGCCCTTAGCATAACACTGTTGACTGTCGCTCAAAGAAGTCACTGGTGGCTGAACTAAAATCCTATGAATCAGATAGGGATTTTGACTCTGAGTCACAACCAGAAAGGGGAATATGGATCATTGATGCGGAACCCAGTGCCACCGTTGCTACCACTAAGCTCCAGCCTGGTGAACTAGACGAGCCAGAAGAAGATGAGCGCCTCTTCCATTCACAAATGTGGGTAAAAGGCACCCCACTGCACTTCATAATTGATAGAGGTAGCCAGAAGAACCTCATATTAGCAGAGGTCATCAAGTGGTTGGTATTATCGAAAACGCCACACCCAAAACCCTACACCATTGGATGGCTCCGCCAAGGAAGCAATCTTTGCATCAACCAACAGTGTCGAATGTCATATGACATCAAGCCATTCAAAGATGAGGTGTAGTGTGATATAGATCCTCTCAAAGTTTGTAATGTTCTTTTGTTCCAACCTTATTTATAGAAACATCATGTTGTATATGATTCTAGGCCTCGTAGTGTTATTATTACTTTGAATAGGAAATTGTACAGGATACCCGAGGCAGTCTCTCCTAGTGTTATTTCATTGATCTTTTCCAAGTAATGCAGGAAGGGCATCTCTCAGACCAGGAAATTTTTCTTCTTCGTGATTCGCTCTTAGAGTGAACTAAAGATCAAAGCCACATCTAGAGCCTCTGTGGTCGATCTCTCCAAACAACAGAAGCAAGTGGATAAGGTCGTGGAATAATACTCAGATATCTTCTCCTCTCCTACCGGGGTACCTCTGCACTGCTAGGTCAAACATCCCATTGATCTGACACCAGGCGCACCACTACCCAATGGGTCATTCTACCATCATTCTCTGTTAGAAAACGAGGAGATCAAGAGGCAGATCCAAGAACTGTTCCACAAGGGGCACATACTTCCCAGCTCATCACCTTGTGAGAGTCCAATTGTGTTGGTGCAGAAGAAAGATGGGACCTGACGACTCTACATTGATTACCGGGCCTTGAATAAAATCACAGTCTGAAACTGGTACCCGATTACCCGAATCGATGACCTCCTTGATCAACTCACGGGGGCCAAATAATTTGGTAAGATTGATCTGAAGTCTTGCTACCACCAGGTCTCTATAGAATAGACAGATGTATGGAAGACCACCTTCAAGTTAAAAGAATGTCTTTTTGAATGGTTCGTCATGCCCTTTGGTTTGACAAATGCTCCAAAAACTTTTATGAGGATGATGGACGATATCCTACAACCTTTCACCAATACTTTTGTAGTGGTGTATCTGGATGACATCCTCATCTACAAAAAGACTTGGGCAGAACACTTGCATCATTTTCAACAGGTTCTGAACACCCTACGATAACACAAACTATATGAAAACTTGGAAAAAATGCTCCTTCGACATGGACAGGTTCCATTACTTAGGCTACATTGTTGATCGACATGGTGTGCATGTGGATCCAGCCAAGATCCAGGTCATTTGTGACTAGCCATCTCCAACCACACTCACTAAACTTCGAAGCTTCTTGGGCCTCGCCAATTTCTATCCCAGGTTCGTGTTGGGATTCTCTCATATCGCATGGGCCCTCAGTGAAGTAACCATGGGTGGAAGAAAGGAAAAATTTATGTGGGGCTTGTCCCAAAAACAAGCCTTCTATTAGTTGAATAAGTGTTTGTGCTCATCCCCAGTACTTTCATTACTGGACCTGCAACATCCCTTTGAGATCGAGACAGATGCTTCAGACTATGTTGTGGGTGTTGTTCTCACTCAACAAGGCCACCCCATGGCATACCATAGTGAGACACTATTAGATGTTGTTCGTAAGTACCTTGCTTAAGAAAAATAAATGTACTCCATTGTGCAATCCTACCTCTAGTGGAGACATTACATTCTTGGGAAGGAGACAATCATCCACACTGATCACAAGCCACTACAGTTCATGCAGATCGAAGGAAAATTGTATAATGACCGCCATCATAATTGGTCCACATACTTATCATAGTTACACCTCAACATCAAGTATAAAACAGGAAGTACCAATTGAGTTGTTGATTTCCTCAGCCAACCTCCAGTCGTGGCACTCACCACGATGCTAGACTCTTGCGGCCACTAGACCTATGGATGGCCCCACCTCTATGAGACAAACCGAAACTTCTCCACCACCTACCAAATTTTGGGCGCCAACTTAGTGGTCACTAATTTCCATCTTCAAGACGGGTTTTTGTGTCGTTTGGGCCATCTGTGCATTCCATCAAGCGAGCACGCGAAGATGATTTGGAAATCTCACTATAGTCGGGTGGCAGGACACTTTGGCGTCGAAAAGACAGTGCCAGTGTTGCAGAAACATTTCTACTGGCCGAAACTTCGACAGGATGTCGGAAAGTATATCAGGTCCCACACCGCCTGAGATATTTCCAAACCGACCACTAAGAAACAGGGCATGCACACTCCTCTGCCTACTCCTGACAGGCCATGGGAATATATGTCAGGCCTCCCATCCACCAATATGAGAAATGACAATGTTTTTTGTTGTTGTTGATCGCTTTTCCAAGATGCCGATTCTAGTCGCCTGCAAGAAGAACATCACAGCAGAAGTCACTACCAAA